>PVIH01007115.1:0-103678 GCA_004025045.1 Sigmodon hispidus
ACCCCCTCGATCTGAGCCCTTCTCGGACTCCAGGGAGTATCTTCCAGTGGTCTCTCTAGTGCTGGAAGCACGTCTCAACTCACCCTGCCTTTCCCATTTCCCCCTTATCGACAGCATCTTCCTCCCAGATGCTTGCTCCAAGATTTCAAAGTTATGTGGTTTCCCTCTGTCTTGCTCACATCACTCCACCACCCTATCCACGAGAGATGCCCCCAGTCTTCCTAGGATCTCCAGCTCCTCCCACCCAGGCCATCCCTCTGCTAGAACTATTGCAGGACAATATTGTTTGATTTGAATACTTGGGACTAGGGATATGATCAATGGGAAAATGCCTGCTGGGTAAGTGTGAGGACCACATAGAAAGCCAGGCTGAGAGGCATGTGCCTGTAACTGCAGAGGTGAGGGGCTGCAATGGATACAGGAGGTTCCCTGGGACTCATTGACCGGCACAGGATTAGGTGCGGGATGCCGGCTCACAAAAACAGGATAGAGAATCAGTTGAGGAAGACGTCTGAACATCAGTTTCTGGCCTCTACCTGGGGTCCACACGCACAGGGGAGAGAACAGACAGAGGGAGGGAGGGAAGGACGGAGGGAGCGAGGGAGGGAGAATAACACAGCTTGCTGACGATTACCGAAATGTTGCAAAGGAACAGAAATGCTGTGATGTTTCTGAGGAGCCTTCTCTTGACTCCACCCTGTAGGAAGTCCGGACAGCGAACTGTGCCCGCAGCCCCTTCCCAGCCAGTCTCCTGGTCCTCTTTACAGCATTCCTGCTGCAGACACGGACTTCCATTGACCGCAGTTGACCCATCCCGAACCAAACCCTGGCTCCCGAGGCTGGATGCAGCCATAGTAGCAGCTTCACCACTGCAGACCGTGACAACGCGCAGAGTGCGCACATCCTCAGGGACCCCCTCGGGCTCGCGGTGCACTGACTCAATGATAAAAAGGTTCTGGACATACTTCTCCACGATCACCAGAACAGAATAGGGCAGATTGTACCAGGTGTATGGTGGACGGGTCTCAGCACAGGCAATGGCCAGAATGGAGCCCCAGGAGAGGAGCCATGAGCCGGAGGCTGTGGCCACCAAAAGGTCAGCATCCAGCTTGCGTGCAGGGTTCTTGGACTCATCCAGGGATTTCTCATCAACCCTGTAAATCCAGCTTCCTACCAGCCCAGCAGCCCCCATGAGCAGCAGCACCGTGATAGCATACACATAGAACAGGATGAGTGCTGACTCGCTCTTGGACTTGGAACGTCCAATGTGGATCATGTACACCACAACCACCGCGATAGTGGCAGCCAGCACTGTCAGGCCCAGCACCGAGCCAAACACGACCCCGTCGAATCTGCACTGCATCTTCTGGTGCCGGGAGTTGTCCACCCTGCGTCCAATGTTCTTCCATAACACATAGAGCATGGTAGAGGCCAGGATCTGGTACTCGATGTTGAAGGGATACAGATAGTAGATTCCATGAGAGAGGGCAGAGCACAGAGCAGGTGGTGTGCAGTTACACTGTGGTGTGTGGTCATCCAAAACTAGAACAGAAGACAGCCATCAGCACAGGCAACAAGGGACTAGCAAGCCCATCAGCCTGGACCTCTCCACTAGACTCAAAGTGCACATAAGTCATGTTTAGCATCATGTTTAATGCCATGGCTATGTAGGGGAAAAAAAGCTAAGATTTGCCCCCAGAATGGCATCAGCCATGTACTTTCTGTATATTAGTGTATAATGGCACTATTATAAATAGCACTTAGAGATTTACTAATCACCACATAAAGATGGTCCAGAGCTAACACTAAACTACAAAAACAGGCTGCTAAAGAGGGTTGAGACTGTGGCACCAAGTGTGTAAGAGAAAGGGGTGAAAATGATAAGTGATATGTTGATTCATAAACAGAGGAAAGATCCAGAAGCACTTAAACCAGAAGGGTCGTGGCAGGGGTTTACAGGTTGGTTGCTTTTTTTTTTTTTTCTAGATCTTCCCTACGATAGCCAATTTTCCCTGTGAATATGATGTGTGTGTGTGTGTGTGTGTGTGTGTGTGTGTGTGTGTGTGTGTGTGTGTTTAGACTGTGTTTTCCAAGGCTTTGTGGGAAATGTCCCTTCTGATTAGGAAAAGGTCTTCCCTAAATGCTGCTAAAATGGTATGAGATGGTCAGGGACTTTCGATCTCTTGCTACTGTGCCACCTCAGACTCAGCAGTGGTACAGTGTCTCTACCTTTAATAGTTAATACTGCCCACCTCAGAGGAAGGCCGGGACAGAATTAATGAATCTTGTAAAATACTTAGAACCCTGCCTGTAGTCAATACAAGCCTAATAAAAGCTAGGCAGTGCCTAATAAGAGTCTGCTTCTATTATGAAATTGTCACTGTTGTGTATTGTAATAAAGAGGGGATGAGGACAAAGACAGAGAGAGAGCCCTTCTTACTGAGGGCTGTAGAAGTTACTGGTGTAACCTGACATAGCCATATATTTGCCCAGCCCCACTCACAGAAGGCTGCAGCCAGAAGGACCTTTGAAAGCAGTTTCTAGTCTCCTTATTTTAGCAAAGGCAGACCCAGAGAGGTTAAATAGCCTCCAAAGGCCACACACCTAGCACCTGATGAAAACAAGATCCAAACTCAAATTCTCCACTTCAGAGTGCACTGTGCTCTGCCCTGCCTCTTCTCAGTCCAGATGTTCTCAGACACATGGATGGAGCCATACATGCTCAAGAACTCTAGAAGACTGAGGATTAACCCCCAGCCCCAGGCTGTCTCCCTAGCAAAGTGAGAGAAAAATAAAAATAAACCCAAATAATGAGCCAATTGCAATCAGCTAAAAACCTTCACATGCCCAAAGGCAGGCTGAAAGCTCCCCAGGGCACACAGGCCAACCTCTTAGAAGAAAGATTTGCTGAAAGAGACCTAATTAAAATGCCAACAAAGAAAACCACCAATCTTCCACAGTGGAAAAAAGGCACAAGCTGGTGAGAGACAGACACCCAAATGATAACCCTGGGCTGCCACATGTCCAAGCCAGGTGAAGCCTATAATTACTGCCTTGGGGAGGCAGAATGAAGGCCTGTGAGGTCAGAGAAACCATTCACAGTAGGGTCTATCTGCTCTACAGGGACCTAGATGGTTCAGCAGGGGAGAGGCTTCCTCACCTATGGTGATGTTGCCGAAGCCCAGAGTGATAAGTCGTTCTTTGTGCTCATTCAGTTGATGCTTTGATTCATTCAGGACGCTGTTGGCCCACAGCAGCAGGTTTGTGAACACCGAGTGAATCACCCCAAACCTGAAAAGGCACAAATATCACACACCTTCTCTTGAGTGGCTCTGGAGAAGTGCCGAGCCCATGGGTAGGTCTGAGACATCCCATGCACATGCACACACACAATCCTCCTCCCTCAGGCGTTGGTCCAGCTGGCTGAGAGTCATAGCATCTGGGCATTCTGCCTTTACCTTGAACTTGCCTGCCTTTAACTCATTGTCTATGGGACATCAAAGACATTGCATCTTGGGAGCAGGGATATGGGGAAGAAAACTTACTATAGGCAAGCAACCACACCCGGAGCCCACTCTTTCTCCAAAGGAGAAGCAAGAAGAGAACAAAGAAGGAGATGGCAGAGCCAGATGGACTGCGGACAGCACATACATCCTCACTGTTCATTGGCCAGTCCAGAAATCACCGCCATCCATCCCCTCTGCTTTCCCACCTGCCAATAAACAACAGTCTGCACACACTTGCTCACGGCTTCCTTTGGAGTTGGTCTTGACCAATCTCACTAGGGGCATATAATGTAAAATCTATGGTGTACTACTGAAAGGCTTTTGCTTATTTGGTGATATAAGAATTAAAAAAGCTTGTTTATGGGCCCCTTTTTCTTTCATCATTGTCTCCTTGAGGACATGGAGACTGAGGTTGTGGCCATCATCCTGTAACCATGAGCCAACCAGAAGCCCCAACCCACCGAGGATGACAGAGCAAACACAGAAAAGGCTGCTCTAGATGACACTTTGGGCTTCTAAAGTCCCAGCTGGGCTTGGGAATTCCTCCACTGCCATACCTAAAGTGGCCATGCTGGAGTAGTGGAAATAATCTTAGCCTTTAAACCACGCTGTGGCCTCATCAGGAAGAAGGCACCTGTGAGGGAGGACACTGGACTCAAGGAACCAGAAGAGCAACGAGAAGGACGCATGGCCTCCACGTGGTCCCTGACTGGTGTGAATTCTCTGCATCCCACTGTGGCTGTAGGTTGCAGTTGTATCCACTTAAGATAACTTCTAGGCATTCTACAGCACAGCATCCCGGCTATCTAGAAGAAGCATCCAACAGCACAGTGGGAAGGAAAGCCTCACAGAGGTAGCCATGTGTGCTCCTCTGTGCAGCTCAGAGACTACTGATGCACAATTTATTTATGGGGAGACAGGAAATTATCTGTCCCAGGCCTCCCTTACTCTCCCCTGAGTGTCCACCCAGCTGAGCCCAGGCACCCCAAGAGCCAGGGAAGGCAGCCTTCCTGTGTGATATGGCTACCTTGGCATCTGCCCAACTACCAGATCTAGTGCAGAAAAAAAGGAGACAACATGGTGTCTGTCCACCAGCCTGGCCCTGTGCCTGCTCTCTTGCTACAACTCACTGTCTGCTTGCTCTACACAGCCTTTGACAGCCCAGACAATGCTGGGACCTCCGGCAGGTGGCTTTCTTTTTTTATTACAGTGCACACAGCTGCCCTTCAGCTTCCCCTCTCCCTGGTCCATGCAGTAGTGTCCAATCCCGAGCCTGCTGAAGCCATAGAAGCAGTATGTGGTCGCCAAGGGTCACACTGTTTAGCCACACACCACCCTGAGAACTACAGCCTTCCTGGGTCAATTTGGAAAAAAAAATACCTTCAAGTTAAGGGCCAGGGCAAGTGCCGTGTCTCATCTATGTGGCCTTTCTCACACTTAGTGCCTGTACACATGGTGACAGGATACATCCTAGGAGTTATCTATGCTATCTACGCTTCCTAAGAGGTATGAAGAATCATGGTCTCTCTCAACTACATGTCTGGGGAAAGGGATGGATGGAATCCCAAAAAGGGAATTTCTTACCTGGGAGAAAATTTCCAGGAGCCAATGACAAAGGAGGTGGTGGAATGGAGACATTCACACAGCTCATACAGGATGTTAGCAAAGCCATAAACCCACACAAAGCAGCTGGAGCTGTTAGCATAGTAACTGGGAGCTGTGGAGAGTGTCCTCAAGGGAGGCCAGCCCTCCCTAGATGAGCACCCTAGATTCAACTCTAGTCTCAGTCATGATGCATGCTTGAGACTAGCTCATCTTCCACTTTTTCAAAAGAAGTTGATATCCAACGTCTAAGAGTGGTATAAATTTAAAACATTTGCCATCTTGCTCAAGAAGTTAACAGATAAGAAAGTATACCCTCACACTGAAGTGAGTAGAGACCAGATGTGATAGTGGTCATGGAAATCTTTGCCTAGGCTAGTCTTAGTGTCAGTATCCCTCCATAGCTAAGAATGACCCTTGACTGCCTGACTTTTCTATCCCTCATTTCTGAGTCTGCAGCTATAGACAGCCACCACCATGCCTGCTTTATTCAGTGCTAGGGACTGAGTCCAAGACCATGCATGATAGACAAGCACTCTACTAACTGAACCACCTCACCAGCCTTAAGAGTTATCAGTGATGACTTCTAGAAGTCCTAGATCTCAGTAACTATCCCTTCCTGTGGGGGAAGCATACTTCAGCCCCTACCCACCCTACCCAGAAGGTGGGGCTTCTGGTATTCCGGACACCAAGGTAACAGATCACTGCCAACAACTTGATGTTCCAGACTTTGTTGACTCCCCATGGGAGGCCTTATCCTCTTTGAGAAGTGGAGGAGGGGGAGAAGCTGGGCAGTGAGTGGGAGAGGAGAGGGAAAGGGAACTGTGGTTGGTATGTAAAAAAACAAACAAACAAAAAAAAAACCTTTTAGATAAAAAAAAAGTCAAAAAAAGATCACTGCCAAGGCCACTGCCCAGGCCACATGATGGATATGAACCCCAGGGTGCTCTCACACAGCCAAGGATACCTCAGTATCATCACCACCCACCCCACAGCACCAGGCCACTATCCTTGTGCAAACTAGAAACAAAGGATGTACTTGGCAATAGACACAATCTTTATATCTATGGCCTGTTGAAGCCACTCTATCCAGTGGCCACACATCAACTCAGGGCCAGTGGTCATCTCAAAGGCCAGAAAGGAGGAGTTGATCCCCTATAGAAATGGTGTACAATACTAGATCTTTCCACAGAGCAAGTGCTTGTCGCTCAATCCATCCATGTTTAATCTGTCCTTGGAGAATTCACCTCTTCCTTCTGCTTATTCTTTCCTTGATCAACCAAGGAGAACTGGTGGCAGGCCCAACACTCGATGGACACAGGTCATGCACTTTGTAACAGTTATCCTTTGAGGCTGGCTACCTTACTTCTCCCCACTTCATAGATGAGTAAACTGAGATCAGTGAAAGGATAGTACAGGGTGACAGCAGAGTTTCCACCCACATCCTTGTCTTCCAGGAATGGCTTGGAAGGAACAGAAGTTCTAGAGGGGTTTTACTTTCAAAATGGAACAGAAATGTGCTCTCAGGGTTTATAGCCCCAGTTGGATGCCAGTCCTGAGTCTGATTTCTTCTAACACTTATCTAGACAAATATCAACTAACAATTGCTTGCATTTTTTTACCTTTCCAGTGTTTTGAAAGACAGGATAATATCCTTAGCATGGCCCCAGAGAAAATAGACCTAGATGGAAATAAAGGAAAACACATTAGTGGGAAAACTGACATTCTGTTTGCATACTTGAGAAGTTATAAAACTGGAAAAATGCAGATGACTCTCCCCAGCAGAGCCGTTCTACAATGGGAATAGTGACCCCATGAGAAGCCAGATGGAACCGCCCAGTCAGGTAGAAAGAGTGTTGCAATTAATTGAGAATGTTTGCTATGAGTGAAGATCTGTATTTGATAGCAGATGTCTCCTGAGAAAGTAGAGTTAGAACTGATTGATGATATCTGCTGTGGTTAGAGCTGTGCTGCTATTGATTGAGGATGTCTGCTCTGAGATAGACATGTGGATATCAGTCTGTCATGAAACTCACTAACTTGGTTTTTTGTTAGTCATATTCGTCAGGTTTTATCTGATAATTTTCCATTGAACAGATACTCTGTACCAATGTCCAGAAAGCAAAGACTGAGCACTTTTAGTGAAGAGCAGGATTGATTTGGGTCGGGCTACTTTTGACTCTCACTCACATATTCTATCCAGCACCCTGGCCATGTCATCATTAATAATTCAGGAAGAAGGAAAGGCACGGATGGTAGAACAGGCTGTCTCCTTGTGGATCTAAATGCTTGGGACCAAGAGTGTAATGGATTCCAGACCTCACATGGGTGGCCCTGGTTATATAAAGCAATGACAAAACCAAAATAAAAAGACCTGAAACTGGAAGGGGACTTGATGGGGGAGGGGAGCGTTAGTGTGGGTGTGACAAGGATCAGAGAGGGCGAAGATGAATGTGACCAGAGTGTATTATACATATGCACAAAATTGTCAAAGAATAAAACAGTCTTTAAATGTCAGAAAATTTGGATCAACGAAGATTAAAAATAGAAAAGCAATATATATCACATAGGAGATAGCTCACTCAGTGAGTCCTATCCCTAGAATCCATGTAAAAGCTGAATCTCCACGGCTCACGGAGCAAATAACCTAGCTGGATTGTCAAGCCATAAGCCAATAAGAAATCTATCTCAAAATACAAAAATAGATGGCATCATAGTTATCTTCAGCTGTCAATTTGACACAATCCAGATTCACTTGGGACTACAAACCTCTGTGGAGGAATTACCTTCATCAGATTGACCTATGGCTATGTGAGTGAAGCAGTTTACTGATTGCTTATAGACCCAGGAGACCTCAGCCCACTGTGGGTGGTGCCGTCCCTAAACAGGTGGACCTGAACTGTGTAGGAATGATAGCTTTGTGGAAAGTCACGATGGTTAAGAGCACTGGCTGCTCTTCCAGAGGAACAAGATTTCATTCTCGACACCCACATGGCAGTTCACAACTGTCCATAACTCTAGTTCCAAGGGTTCTAATAGCCTCTTCTGGCCTCCACTCATATGCCCCGATGGCATACACTCATCCGCATATAATAAAAATAAACTTTTAAGTAAGCAAGGTAGAGAGAAGAAGCGAGTAAGAAGTGCACCTTCATGGTCTCTGCCTCCAGGTTCCTTCCTTGAGTTCCTACCTTGCCCTTTCATGATGATAAACTATAACCTGTAAGACAAATAAGCCCTGCCCCCAAGTTGCTTTTGCTCAGTATTTTTTTACAACAGCAGAAATGCTGACTAGAACAGATGGCTTCTAAAGAATGTGCACATGCCTAACACACACACACACACACACACACACACACACACACACACACACACACTTCCCATATAACCAGAAGTCTTGCCATAGAAAGAATGGTACCTCACCCACACTGGCCAGGCCAAACACTCTCTTCTATGCTCTGCCATCAGAGCTCCAAGTATTACAGGGTCAAGCCATGGGATTTCTGCAGTGGATGAAGAACGGTGTTTGACTTAGGATATCTGAAGCAGATGGAGGGCAGCATTTAACTGAGGACATTACTATAGTAGCATTGAAAGTCCAGGACTTTATTGAGACTCCTTAAGGAAAAATATTTTCTCTTGCCTGGGTGGTGACCTAACATTCTGATCTACCCAAAACATAGGCATAAACCCAACTGTGTCTGTCAATCCCCAGGCCAACAGACTGCCCCTCAGGAAGGTGGGTTCAGTTTACACCATGCCAAACATAGGGAGGAATAATTATTCCCTCAATGAGATAATGTGCTTTTCTTTTCTAGAATTCTCGCCCTCTGTGTGGTCACTCTAGCTGTACCCTGAGTGCTAGGTTAAGTTTACCTATTTTTCTGAGTTACTCAGAATAACTTTTTTAAGCCTCATTTTCCAACAACAATATCTGAGGTAGATGGAGGATTAAAATCTGAGAACATCTGCTTGAGGTAAGAAACTGCATTTGACTGAGAATGTCTACTATAATTGGGGCCACATTTAACTGAGGACATCTATTACAGACAGGCTACATTTGGCTGAGAATGTCTACTATAGATGGGGCTATATTTGACTGAGGACATCTACTATAGATGGGAGGGTGTATTGGATTAAGGATATCTGCCATGGATAGGGACTACATTTGATTGAGGATATCTATTGTGGATGAGGTTGGCCTGTAATAAATCAAGCTACCATCACCATGCCCTGGAGTTAAGTTGTCTTTAACTAAATACATCTACAGTCTTGGAGGCTGAATGTCTAAGTTCAAGATGGTAGCAGAGTCAGTTTCTCCTGGAGCCTTTCTCCTTACCTGTAGATGACATCCTTTCAACATGAGACCTCACATTGTTGCCCTTTTATATGTGCCTGTATTCTAGCTTGCCTTATAAGGACACAGAATATATTGGATCAGGACCACTCCCAGTGACTTGACTTTCCACTGAAAGACTCAGTCCTCCATGACTGGCACATTCTGAGATGCTGAGAATTAGAATTCATCAAATGGACATAACAGTTTTTACTCATGAGGCAGCCCCTTCCCCTTTGCTCCCTCGTGAACTCCCAGCATTTCCCACCAGTCCTGCACTGAATCAAGCTACCCAGGCTTCTCCACTACCTCTTCTCAGCTGCTCTTGCCTGGGATGACATGTTAGGAGCATTCCTAATCATCTGAGCTGTCTGCCAAACCTAAGAAGTATGTGAACAAGAGGTGCCTCTAAATAGATGATTTCCCTTCCCTGATGTTCAACACCGTTTCCGAAGGGTGTTTTCAAGCTGTGAGTCTAGAGTATCTGAACAGCAAGTTTTGCTGAACCAAGTTCATAATCTTCCAGGGTGACTCGGGAGGAGGAAATATCTTTACTTCTTGACATGATCTAAGTAAATCTCTGGTCTTCTCTAAGCTTCAGTTAGTTTTTCAGAAACTTTCACAAGGCTTAACTCTATCATCTATGGTCACGTGAACAAACCTGGAGGGTATTATGCTAAGTGAAATATGCCAGGAACAGGAAGACAGACGGTACATGAGCCCACCATATATGGAATCTCAAAAATGAAGACTTGAATACACAGTAGAACAGAGACTGAGTGGGGGCAGGAGTGGGATGATGCAGGCAAAGGGCCCAAAAAACTGGCAAGCATGCAGGATGGCTGTCTAGAGAGCTGATGGCCAAGATAAGGATTACAGCTGGGATATTGTGTTGTTAACTGCAGGCTTGGGGGCAGTAGCTTAGAGACAAAGAAACCAAGGCACCGGATATAGTAATTTTCTTGACAATAATCATCTCCCATGTGTGAAAGCATCATGCTATACACTTCAACTATATAAAATAAGAAAGAATAAAGAAAAGAATGATGATCTGGCATCTGTTCTTATGTCAAAATATGTTTGTTATTGATTAGCACACAAACTGTGCATAGCTGTGCTGTTCAGTGCGCTTCTCACATGTGCAGTGTGCAACAAGCAAACAGTCGTTCTCTCTCTCTCTCTCTCTCTCTCTCTCTCCCTCTCTCTCTCTCTCTCCCTGAGGGTGGGTGGGGGTGGGTGTAGGGACCTTTGTGACACTGGTTCTCTCTGTCCTCCTTTTCCTGAGTCCGGGACTTGAACCCAGGTCTCCAAGCTTGCGCACAAGTGCCCTTAACTGTTGAGTCACTTTGCTCCTTTTCTTATACTGAGAACATGCAGGTTTTACTAGTTATGTGGAAATACTCAGTTAACTTCTGCCACCCATCATGGCCCCCTCGCTCCCTGTGCTGCAGAACATTGGAAGTTCCTGCTCCTATCCAGCCACACTGTACCTAGTAGCCATCCTCTTGCCGGCCCTTACAAACCTACAGCCTTCCCGGGCTCTGCTGGCCACTATTCTTCTCTGCACTTTCACACAGTCCACCTTTTACTGTCCATGTGTCTGTCTGTCTATGCTGGCCTAGCTGAGATGTAACTCGGTTGCTAGGGTGCCAGACTGGCATGCAAGAGGCTTTGCGTTCAATCTCCAGTATCATATAAACAAAAATATTAATACACAGGCCTATAATCCCAGAACTTCAGAGGTAGAAGCAGAGAGATCAGGAGCTCAAAGACTTCCTGGCCAGTCTGAGCTACATAAGATCTGTCTTCATATTGGACTGATTTCATTTAATGTAGCATTGTCCAGTTCCATTGTATCGATGCCTGTGGTGGAATTTCACTATTGCCATAGTTGAATAGTACTCTATTATATATACATAGCATCTTTCCTCGGCCATTCATCTATCCAGGAAAACCGTATTTGTTACTTTGCATCAACTGGACCAAAATGGCTTAAAGGAGGAAGGTTTATGCAGGCTCACAGTTTCTTAAGGTTTTAGTCCCCCATGCTGTTCATTGTGGCAGGAGTGTGTGAGGTTTGTAACATCATGCCAGACCAAGAAGCAGAAAAAGGGAGAGGAACAAGGCCAGACCCAACGGCTAATGCTTGTATCCATCACATTCTGGCTATGTGGCCTACTTCTACCAGCCAAGACCTACCTTATAAAGATTCTATGGACTCCACAAACAGTGCCACCAGTTGGGGAACAATAACTCAACACAAGAAAACACTTTGTGTATCCTCACTTGCTATAAAGATGCAGGCCATGACTCTCCTTATCAGAGTGACTCGCAGCCACCAGAGAGCCCTGCTAAAGCCATATGTAAAAGTCTATGCAATCAGAGGTGAGCTATGTCTTTAAATGGCATCTATCAAATCTTTACTTCTTAAAGAAACCAAGTTGACCATCCATGCTGAAAACAAGAACCTCATACTCTTCTAAAAGTTTTCAGCCCACAAGAGGAGAAACAAAAGAGTCCCAGTGTTACAGAGAAATGCCTGGACCAGCTCATGATTCCTGATGGGAGCCACAGATACATTCTAAATTTGGCCCTGCCAGCTAGATGTGTTGGTGTTGTGGGCTTTTGCACACCTCAGGACACAATGCACAGGAGCAGAGGCAGCATGAATAAGCACCAATGGCTCACCTGCAACAGTGTATGCACTGCATGGGTGACTGGGAAAACTCCCTCCGTGGCTGACAAGCACTCTGAAAATCCAATGAAGTATGCAACTTTCAAGCATCCCAGGATGATGGTGATGAATGCAAACAATGTGATGCTTCCTAGACAGGAGAGACACACTGTGTTAGCATGTACTGTGTCATTCCAAGCAAAGCATGTCAACTCTAGAGCATGTGGGTGAAAGATGTCAAGACTACACAGTGGGGAAATGAGAAACCCACAGGCTAAACTATGAAACTGGACCTTCCATTCTCCTGTAGGTAAATATTAACTCAAAAATTATTCAAAGACCTAAATAGAAAATCCAAAAGAGGCAAAACTATTAGGAAAAAAAAGTAAGAGAAAGCTTCATGAGATTGGATCAGAAAATAAATTATATCAAAATGAAAAAAATGGTATGTGAACCACAGAACACTCCCAACAAAGAAAGAAGGCATCAAATATGAGAGAGAATGTTTGAAAATTATCTTTTGTGATAGTTTGAATAAAAATTACCCCATGGGCTTATAGAGATTGACACTATTGGGAGCTGTGGCCTTGTTGATATGGGTGTGGCCTTGTTGGAGGAAGTGTGTCACTGGGGGCAGGGCTTAGGGCTTTAAAGCTCAAAGCAGGCCCAATGTCACTTTCTCTGTTGCCTGCAGATCCAGATGTAGACTTCTCAACTTTCTCTCCAGTAACATGCCTGCCTGCATGCTGCCATGCTTTCTGCCATGTTGATAGCAGACTAAACCTCTAAACTGTAGCCAACCCCAATTAAATGGCTTCCTTTATAAAAATTGCCACAGTCATGGTATATTTTCACAGCAATCCTAACTAAAACACCTTTCTACAAAGCCATCAATATCTATAGCACACAAAGACATCTGCAGAATGAAACTAGCCAAAGGAACTTGAAAAGACATTTCTCCAAGTATGATATAAAAACAGCCACAAAGTATAGAAAAAGATACCCTAAACTACTAAATAGTAAAGAGAGTCAAGACAAGACCAAGAGATTGCCTTAGTTAGGGTTTCTATTGTTGTGAAGAGACACCATGACCATAGCAACTATTATAAAGAAAAAACATTTAATTGAGGTGACTTATATTTTCACAGGTTTAGTCCAATATCATCATGGTGCAGCATGATGGCATGCAGGCAGACATGGTGCTGGAGAAGTAGCCAAGAGTCCTACAGTATTGGCTTTCAGGCAACAAGAAGTGATCTGAGACAGTGGTGGGCAGTATCAGTATCTTGAGCATGTATGAGACCTCAAAATCTGTCTCCACAGTGGTATATTTCCTCCAACAAGATCATACCTACTCCAACAAGGCCACACCTCCTAATATTGCTTCCTTTGATGTCCATTTTCCTTCAAATCACCACAAATAGCAAGTCATTCATGCTAAGATTGGTGCTATTTTTGTTAAAGATTATTTAATAATTTTATGTATATGTGTGTGTTCCTGGGTGTATGAATGTGCACCAGATGTTTGCAGTGCCTTCATAGGCCAGAAGAGGGCATCAGATCTCTTGTAACTGGAGATACAGATGGCTGTGATGTCCTGGAAACTAAATCCTGGTCCTCTGCAAAAATATCAAATACTCCTAACCTCTGAGCCATCTCTCCAGCCCCTAAGATAGGTGCTATCAACAAAGACATGACAAGGTCTGGATAGATGACTCCATTTTGAAGCATTTTCCCAGCAAGCACAAAGACCTGACTTCAGATCCCCAGTAACCACACAAAAACTGGGCATGACCAAAGGTACCTGTAATCCCATAGATGGAGAGGTGAAAGATTTAGATAGAAAGATCCCTGGAGCTGGCTGACCAGATAGCCTCACCTATTTGGTAAAGTAGTAAGATAATAAGGGACCCTATCTCAAGTAGGGGGGATGGTACCTGAGGTGTGGCCCTAAAGGCATCCTCTGATCACATGCATGCATTCACATATGCACACACTCCTATGCACAGGTGCATACACACACACATTAAAGTAAACTAAGAAGTTGACTTCTTAAAACTCAATAAATAGGAAGAGCATCTCTACTAGCAATCAGAAAGGGTGACAGATAAGGTAAAGAGTTAAGCAGTTTTTAATACTATTAGTGATTTTGACTGGGAAAAAAAACACATACACACATATAGAGAAGTCTAGCCAGGAATTACAAAACACACTTAGAAGGTGCTGGACAATTGCAAATCTGAGCAAGAAAAGCAGCTCTGCCAGACTTGTGGGTAGTGTCCAAGCTTCTGCGCCCTCCTGGCATCAGTGGCATGACTCATATGTCCTCTCTCACGCACAGAGGAAACTGGATCACATGTGCTGGGCAATGGGGAAGCAAAGTGAGAGCCAGGCAGGAGTGATCACATTACACAGATGCCAGAGCCACCTCTGGGAAAATGCAATGCAACAGCCTAGCTCACTCCTGCAGCTCAGAGCCCTATAGAAATGATGAGAAGTTGTGTTTTGTTAATCCTGGCAAGCCTCTGGTGACATCAGAACCTCTATAAGAATGGAGATTCAACCTCAATGCTTTCAGAATGGCTCATGAATACAAGGTTCTTTCTGACTTAGAAAATAATAATAATAATAATAATAATAATAATGGTAATAAGACAAAGTGAGGCAGTATGGTTCTGGTTAGGTGGTAAGAACTGAGCCCTGAGCTATGGGATCCTGGGTACCAGACAAGTGTGTATTCCTACATGTCATCTCCCTAACCCTACACTCAATTTCCCCATCTATTAAATGAAGACCATCTGCATGGTAGTGTAGGAACCTGGGCATGCACCAGAATGTGCTGGAAAGAGCATTGCTAAAGCTCCTACTGCTGTGCTCCATGCTGGTTTCTGACTCAGTAGGTCTGAGGTGGGGCCACAGTATCTCTAACAAGTTCCCTGGTGGAGGTTGTTCTGGGCCCTAAAGTGGTCTAGAAGATCTCCGTGATTGACAGTGCATTTGTTCCACCATGAAGCCCTCCCTGGCCTTCTCATTTCAAAGTCCTCTCTTCCTTCCATGTATCCATTCACTCATCTACTGACACAGTCTGAGGACTCTTCCTGTCTGGGTTTGGTTGTAGTCTGTGTGTGGCTCAGACTTCAGTGTGATAATGGGGGTAGAACCTTTAAAAAGAGAAGTAGAGAGAGGATGTTGCTCCATCAAGGACACACACAAGGTTGGGTGGAAAGATAGGGAGCTGATCTGAGAATATAAACAAACTACTTGTAGATGTCAACAATCTTAGCACCCTAGAGGCAAAAATAGAAGAGTCAGAAATTCAAAGTCATCCTTGACCATACAGTGAGTTCAAGGCCAGCCTGGAATATAACAGATCCTTACTCAAAAACAAAAAGTAAATAATAAGTATTGAAACTTAGCATGAGGTTCTACCCCATGGTTGAGGAACTACTGGGAGAGGAAGACTCAGTTTCCTCTAAAAGTATAGCCTCTGATGGCCATCCTCCAATGCAAGATCATACACTCAAGAACATCTGGGTAGCACAAATTGGCTCTGATGGTGGGAGTGGGGGGAGACACACAGAACTTTGGGTGGAAAGTCGGGGAGTTGATCTGAGAACATGAACACACTGCATTGTATGACATTCTCAAAGAGCTAATGAATTTTTTAAAAGGTGGGGCCTAATGGAATATATTTAGATAATTGAAAATGATCTTTAGGAAAGATTAATATCATTCTCCACAACCCTGAGTATGTTCTCATGACAGCAGGTTGCTATAGAGAGGCCATCCACATGATTAGCCCTTTCCATATGCCACTGGCCCACTCTATGCTCTTCTATGCTGCTGTAACACAGTAAGGGGACCTTTAATAGGATGCTAACCTCAGGCTATTTAAATGTTCCAAACATCAGAATCCTGAGCCAAAGAAACCTGTTTCCATTAGAAGGTACCCAGCCTTGGTATTTTGTTACAACAACACAAAATGGACTTAGGCACCTGCTCAAAGATAAAGAATGAGCATGATAAAGAAACAGAAACACACAGGGCAGCACTGTACACGCTAGAATATTGGTGAAGAATGGAGGTGAGCTGGCACTAGGCTTTTGCTGTGCAGCTTGGGAGACTAATGGGAGTTTCTCATAACGGCCATAGACCCGGCTTCCAGCTGAGGTGTCACCTGTCTGCTAGGACACAAGAGAGAAAACTGAAGAGAGACAGCATGTAACTCATTCTGCAATGAAGTTTTGAGCATCAACTGTGAGTTGGTCACTGTCCTGGGCACATGGAAAAGCTTCTTGGGGAGCTTCTACATCTTAGTAGGAAAGACAGAAAACCAAAAGGTATGAAGAGCGGAAGGAGGTGCTGCAGACAGGAAGGGGAGTGATTGTGGGACAGAGAGTGAGCCGCTAGCAGGGAGGTGGTCAGGGAAGGAGTGTCCGAGGAGAGCTAGCTGAGCAGAGAAGGGCAAGGAGCGATGTGATTGGCCTGCTGCGACAAGCCAATGAAGTAGTTGAAAGAGAAATCAAAGCGGGAGGGAGGGGAGAGAAAGCAGAGCAAACAGATTGACAGATGAACTGAAAAACAGACAGAAAGATGGACTGATGGATAAGAGAATAGCTGAGAAAAGAGTTTACTAGATGAGAAGTTGAGTTCAAATGTCTGGAGAGAAACTGCCTGTGGTATGGGTGGCTTGCTCTGTGAAGACAACGCACAGAGTAAACATCTGGAAGGCAGGATGCTAGCTCTGCAAACCTACAGGTTGGAGAAGGACCAGATGATGAAGAAGAGAAAGGCTCTGAACATCTAGTTGATGAAAAAAGTTAAGGAGGGTAGAGGCAGCAAGGAGAGAAATCAAAGATGCAGATGAATCCGGACAGTCCTGAGAGGCAGGAGGCACAGAGCACAGGAGAGGGGAAAGCAGACATTTAGTATTTCTGCTCCAAATATAAAGAGAACTGCATGCCCTAGATTATAAGACAAGAGAAAATTAGACAGCTTGGGGCTTGTGGGGCAGAAAAAGAAAAAGAAGAAAATTCCAAGTGCTCAGAAAATAAAAGAGGCAAACATGAAGAGATGCAAAATGATCTGGTGTAGGGGTGTGGAGGGTGATATGATCTGAAATACATTGCATACATGTGTGAAATTATCAAAGAACAAATTTAAAATATGGTAATTTTAAAAGGCAAACAGAGGTATAATCATAAATAAAACAAAAACAGGAGTCAGGTATGGACACCACACAGGAACCCAGAATGAAGCAAGCTGTCTCATTTACTAGGAAGCAAGGTCCAAAAGAGTGAATTCAAAATGAAATGTGGGAACATGTTCTCTATAATAGAAGGTTAGGGGTGGGTGAGGGGTAGCAGGCAACAAACAGAAAGTGGGAAGGGAATGTTACTACCAGACTATACAGAATTTAGAACAAAGAATCCTTCACATTACAAACAATAAGACATCAGGAAAATGTAGCAGTACAAGAAGGCTCAGTACTAGAACTTTCAGTCAGGAATGGTGGTGAACGCCTTTAATCCTAGCACCCAGGAAGCAGAGGCAAGCGGATCTCCATGAATAGGAGTCTGGTCTACATAGTGAGTTCCAGGCCAGCTAAGGCTGTACAGTGTCTTAAACAATAGCAACAATAATGATAACAATTTGCTTTTTATATGTACCTGCTACAAATTAAAAATGGAGCAGAAATTTTCAGAACTAGACCAGTCAAATAGACAAAATATTTGAAATCACAGAAGAATCAAATCACACAATTTTCTCTCTGTGTAAAACTTTGTCTCATCTGAAAATAGAGCGCATGATTTTGCTGTCTATAGAATATTGAAAAGTGTCAATCATGCCCGAAGAGGCAGTAAAATAAAACATGGAAGGCCGCCTAGCCTCCAGTCCTGTTTTCTCCCACTTAATGATTAAAATCTTGGGTATTTATATAATGTCTGTGCCTCAGTTTTCTGATCTGTCATATGGGCATGATGATCACAATGCCTCCCACAATACCTTGGGGTGCTGAGAAGACTCAGTGAGTCATTCCATAGAATTCCTCTAGAATACTCATAAATTGCTATAGTTGGGATGGTCCCATCAACACTGTCTCTTCATTACACCAGAAAGGGAAACTTAATGAGTTGGAATCTAGTTGAAAAAGCATCCTGAGGGGGGCTGATTGGACCAGTAGGTAAAGGCACCATCCACCAAGCCTGACAAACTGTGTTCAATCTCCAGAGCCCACATGGTAGAAAGAGAAAAACAGCTCCTTCCAGGTGTCCTCTTGCTGTCACGTGCATGTGTGACATGCAAACACATGTGCACATGCACACACAGACATGCATAAGCACACACACACTCATATACACACACACATGCATACACACATATACACACATATGCACACACACATGTACACACACATATGCATACACACATATGCACACACACATATATGCACACACAAAGGTTTAAAAAAAAAGATAATCAATTAGTTATATTACTTGACAGTAATCCAGAAATTGCCCAAGATACCCAGCCACGTTTCTGCTGCTGGGCACCAAAGACCCTCCTCAGATTCTAGAACATTGTCCTCTTCTCAGTTGGACAGTACTTGGAAGGACACTCTTCAGTGCATCATGACCAGTCATCATCTGGCCTCCATCTGGAATGCATGATGGGAACCCTCACAGTATGTCATGTAACTCAGTGGTTATTGCTTCAGTTAGAAAGGCCTTCCTTGTATTGTACTAGTGTCAGCTTCTCAGAGCTCTCATCCTCATTCCTGGGGCTTTGGGTATCATCCACCCACTCACTCACTTCGGCAGTTTGAATAAAAATGGCCCCCATAGGCTCATAAATTTGAAAGCTTGGTTACCAGGGAATGGCACTATCAGGAGGTGTGGCCCTGTTGGAGAGAATTATGTTCCCGGGAGTGGGCTTTGGGGTTTCAAAAGCTCAAGCTAGGCTCAGCATCTTTCTATTGCCTGCAGATCTAGATGTAGAACACTCCACTGTGCTACCTCTCCTCTCCAGCACCATGTCTGCCTGTGTGCTTCTCTCCATGACAAAAATGGACTGAACTTCTGTAAGCCAGTCCCAATTAAATGCTTACCTTTATAAGAGATGCTATGGCCATCATGTCTCTTCACAACAATAGAACACTGATTAAGACTCTCACTCATACAACCAGTCATACATTCCCCCATACATTAGCCAGTCCACTTGACCATATGTACACATATGCACCTACATCCCTATTCATCTACCATTTCAGCTACATATACATCTATCAGTCCATTCACCCATACATTGTCCTATTCACCAACTCATCCATCCATCCACCCACCCACTCATCAACCACTCATCACACATAACCTCTACTAATTCAGTTACTGTACAGACAACATCTGGCCCGAGTTATACATTAAGCCTGATGCTAGATCTCAGGACACCATGGAGAGTACATTCAGGAAGTGCCTGCACCTTCAGGAACCCTAACTCACAGTCTGTTCAGCCTGACAAACAGTAATTGAATAATGCAATCTCCTGCAGCGCTGGTGCTGGGCAGATGGTAGGCAGGTGTCATGAGAACAGCAATCCAGGAGCTTTAGTTTGCCTAAAAGTAGCAGGAAAGGTTTTCCAGAAGAGACTTGGTTATTAAAAGCAGGTTCCACCAAGCTCACAGATGAAGGCCTATAGCATTTCCTACTGTGGGACTATCACATCCTGCTTTCTTCTGGACTCAACATCCTTTCTTCTTTCCTGTAGGAACACTGTCCTACAAGTGCCTTTGAGACCCCTGCAATCTTCTTTCCAAAGAATGATTAACCTGCATCTAGGTTTTGGGCTGTAAGAAAATGAATGCAGGCTAGAAGTGCAGCGCAGTGGGCAGAGCATTCGCCTAGTGTGCATAGAGAACTGCTGCTAATCCCTGGGGCTGCATTAGCCAGCTGTGGTAGTGCATGCCTGTAATCACATGGAAGGTGGAGGCAGGGCCATCAGGAGTTCAGTCATCCTTAGTACACAGGAAAGTTGAGGCTAGCCTAGGATGCACATGAGACCCTGTGTTTTAATAAGAAAGGAGAAAGAGGAGAGAAGGAAAAAGAGAAAGATGAAAGGGGAGAGGAGCAGAGAGGAGGGGAGTATGGAGCAAGCAAGACTCATCAAGGTTTCAGGATGGGTCTCAGAATTGCTGCTTCGTGCCCCCCATTTGCCCATCCCCCAACCTCAGTTGGGTACACCCATCTCCCTTGTCCTTTTTCTTAATAATCTGTGATGGGTCTCCATGAACCATGGGACAAAGCCAAGGTCTGGTACCTGCCTTCTTGAGTTCCACATAGTGGGTCTCTGCGTATCACTCCCTATGCCCCCAATCTTCTCCAGACTCCTTATCTGCCCCACATTGTGCATTATACTCAAGACTCTTGTTTCACAGTAATAAGATATTTACTTCTTCACAGTTTACATGCATGAAGTCCCAGATTCTTATGACAACTTGATGTAACAGACAAGAGCATTTTAAAAATGAGGAAACTGAGGCAGACAAGTGGTGCTCCATGCCCTGCCCCAGGAGCCATGCCTCCATCCTTCATTGTCTGAAACCCTTCATTATCTCCCCTCTTCTTGCCCTCCTCTGTCCACTCTGAATGAGACCACCCCAGGTCACACATCTCTACATTGCCAGAGACCAGCAGTGCCAGGCAAATAGAGTGGGTGTCACTCTAGGTTCTTGAGTAAAAGTCATTTTGAGACATGGCACCAGCAAAAGTCCAATCACAGCAAAGCTTCCTTCCCTACTGTCCAGGGCAGGGGTCCAAGGTTCTCTTGTTCAAAAGACAGAAAAAGGAAGGGAGGATGTCACCTGTTTGTCATCTGTACTGTCTGTCATACTGTCACACCACCCACCTCATGGGATTATTTCCAGGGACAGAGAGCTAATCTCTTCCCAAAGCCCTGTCAGCATAACACCATATCAAGACTCTCTAGACATAAGAAACTACACTTTTAAGGAAAGAAAGCCACCTTGAGCACACATCCATCTCAGGGAAGTTTCCAGAACAGCTAGATCTACAGAGGCAGAAAGCAGACTGACAGTAAAGAGAAAATGGGAACTGATACATAGAGATCTCTCTTTGATGACCCACCTGACACTCTACAATGACCTGAAAAGGGAGTCTCAATGTAGAATTGTCTAGATTGTAGGTATGCCTGTAGGGGATTTGAGTTAACTGAATTTGGAAGACTCAGCCTAAATGCAAACAGCACCATTTCATATGAATGAAGAGGCAAGAGAGAGCTGCAGACCGAATGCATGTATTAATCCATTGTTGTCTGCTTTTGAACATAGATGTGAAGGCCCCTTTTCTTCCAAGCTCATGATGTGGCTTCCCTGCCACAGGGAACTGAAATCTCAGACTGTGAGATTCTGAGCTAAGTAAACTCTTTCTGCCTTGTCAGAGTGTGCCATCACAACACCAAGGCCACTAAGACAGAGTGATAAGATCCCTCCACCTGTGGAGCTGGCAGCCAGCGTCCACAGTGAAAGTCAACAGTTAGTGGAAAAAGAAGAGCTGAATTTGAAGAAAAGCAAGGAGGGATCTATGGGAAGGCTGGGAGGTTGGAAAGGAAGAGGAGATGTGGGATAATTATGTGATAAACTCAAAAATAAAAGACATCATCATCTTCTTCATCATCATTGTCATCATCAGCTTTGTTTGCTACAGTGGGGAGAACTGAGGTATCATCTCAGGCAGTGATACGGGCCTGCTATGCCAGCGACAGGGACAGCAGCCCAAGCAAACAAGAGTGTCTGGAGGAAAGCATGGCTGTGGCTAGAGATGAGCCGCCATCCTGAGATGCAAAGTGGAGTCTGAGGTATGATCTCAAGCTTGTCATACCTGCCCTGAAGTCAGCAGATGGCAGCCAGGACAGACAGGACAGCCTGTTCTCCACCCAAATGCCTCTTCTCTCCCTCCTCCTCACTCCCCCCTGCCTGGTTCTTCCCCTCCACCTCCTTTCCCTTCTTCCCTTCCCCTGTTCATGGCCAACTTGCCTGATGACACCAACACACACACACACACACACACACACACACACACACCTTCAGCATGTCACTGTAGATAGCCTCCTTTCAAGCAGAAACCATTCTGTTTTCTGCCTTCACCTCTGCAGCTTGTGATGTGGCCATCCCTGGACCAGCCCTTCATAGGCAGCTCCCAACTGGCCTCTCTCCTCTGGTCTGTTAGGACCACTGATCTCAGTCCCCATCCAGCCTATTTCCAGGGGGAGCCTGTGGCAGCATATTGGACAAAGGTGGGGGAAAACACAAGAACAGATATGCCTCATTTAAAAGCAAATACTGTAAAAATGTGAACTGTAGAATAAATTCGGGGAGAGGAATCTCCCATTAGCAAAACAGCTGTAACGAGTTTGGCATTCTAAACACACTTAAAAAGTACAACTGTAACCTTCACTGTTATCGGAATTTGTGCTCAAAGTATCTCTAGTCTTGAGACAGAAAAAAATAAACAAACAAAAAAACACAAGGGGTAAGACTCCCTGCTTCATCACGTTCAGAGCAGGCTAGCAATGATGGAAAGCGGGAAGGCGTGACTAATTAGTAAGAAGTCTGCTCATTGGCTGCTTGGGAGGCAGGCACGGATTCCTAAACTACCATCATCCCTACTAAAGAAACTTCTCATTCAGTCAGCAAAGACAGAGATTCATGGTACAACATTGCTACCAATTATTTAGGTGGGTCAGTATTTTATTTTTATTATTGCTAAGAAAGTATTTCCTCCTTCGCAGAAAGTATAATGGAATATTTCCTGCTCAAAGAGGATCCTTTGATCAAACCAAGCCCCACAACGTCCCACAGAAAACCTCGGCGCCTGGAATTCCATGGGTGGGGTTTGGGGGCGTGCTCCATCAGCCTCAGGACACACCCACCCACCGTCCACCACCCACCCTGCCCCCCACCCCTCCATGCCTCCCCAGAAACCCATCTTTCCAGCTAAGATTCCAAAGAAAATCTCAGTTCCTACCAGAGCCAGGGTGCTTCCTCTTGGCACCTTCATATGGTAACTGTCTTTTTGTTCCCAAATGAACTCAACTGTTCGTAGAAATAGCCAGGTTATGGCAAGCTGCTTTCTCTCAACATCTTCCTGCCACTCCCCATGAGGCGGCTGTGATTCTTATCTAATATATGTGAGAAGTAAGGCTCAGAAAGTTGAAGGAGACAAGAGTGGGGGGGGTACAAACCGTGTCTCCCAGGGCTAACAGCATTTGCACAGCACATGTTCCTCATCGGAATGGCTATATCATTGCGGGGTAACATCCAGAGGGTCCACACGTCCTACTGTGAGCTGTTCTCCCAAGTGTTACCTGGGATCCCACAGAGCCCATGCTGATTCCCCCTTTCTGTATGGTACCAGACTCCTCCACAGGACCCCGCACTGGCCTTTATAGTCCCCTAGGCCAGAGATTGAGCATTTCTTGGAGTCCTGGCCTCCTCTGGACTCTCTGAGCATAGGGACATCATGAGCCCTCTGCTGTCCACCTTAACTCCCTCTTTGCTCCTCCTCCTCCTCGGTACCATTTCCTGAGGGTCTGCACAGCTTACTGTGTGCTGTCCTCTCTCAGCCAATCTACATCATCTCTACATGGTGTCTGGAGACACGGAGCTTGTCCACCAGGGAACCGTGCTCTCGCCCTGCCTCTCCCTCTGGCTTCCCAACCTTAGGAAACAACAGGACCAGTCAGAGAGAAAAGGGGGGAAGAATGGAGGGTGGGAAACAGGAAGTGAAGGGCAGAGGAAGGGACACAAAAGGACAGAGAACTTGAGGGAGGAAGTGAGAAAGGAGAAAAAAGACGGAAAAGGGAGAGGGACAGGAAGTGAGGAGAGAGGTGAAAGGCAGGAGGGAGGGAGGGAGGGAGGGAGGGAGGGAGAGGGAGAGGCTGAGGATGCTCGGGAAAGAAGAGGTAAAATGTCAGCATCGTGGGGTGAGAGCACCAGTCTTGCCTGTGTGACATTGACCCACACACTATTAATAATTCACCAACCGGTGAGCTCCCGAAAATCTCCATCTTTGAGAATTTAGGCAGTTTGTGGTAGCGTACAATTTTCCTGAAGGCAAAATGAACTGATCCCTTGAACTGTCTATTCAAGGCAAATGGCTGATCCTCATGGCCTCAATGAAAGGGCCCCGGGGTCATGCCTTTGAAGCAACGCAACACACACACACACACACACACACACACACACACACACACACACACACACACATCTGGTCCGAGATGCCCCCTCTGGAGAGGCTCAGCCTGGGGCTGGGGTGGGAAGGAACCAAGGCATTTGCCTGAGCTCAAGTATGCAAAACCTGGTAAGCGGGCTCCAAGGGAAATTATAGCCCAAGATGAGAGACCAGAGAAGGAGGCCACCTTTGCCCTGGATTCAGTCTGCTCCCTTTGCCCTGGATCCCAGCCTCTCCCTTTGCCCTGCATGGCCCTGGCCCCCTTTGACTGTCTCTTGGGACCATGCCCTCAGGACTCCCCTCATTCTGTATGCACCTCCTTCAAGGCCTATGTGGCTCTAGGACCAAGGATCACAGGATTCTCTCTTTGGGGTGGAGAGGCAGCTGCCTGGACGAGAAGGGTCCTGCCATAGCAAGAGTGGAGGTGTGGGCAGAAACACAGAATGGGATAGTATAGGATACGCATCAGGCTCAGGAAGGTCTTAGCCAGGGCCGAGAGAGCCGGAAAGTGAGGATGGAATGGCACTCCAAGAGAAGGAACAAAATATGCAAAGACCTGGGGGCTTTGGATTCTGAGTGGAACTGAGTCTTTGACAGCGTGAGGCCCGGGATGAGGGCTCCAAAGAGAAGAGGTCATATCAAGCCAGATTTTAGAAACCTTTAGTGCCAAAAAGGGGAGTGTGACCTCCACACCAGGGGAGAACAGGACTTTAAGCAGAGAGAGCTTCGAGCAGAGCCTAAAGGCAGAGAAGAGAAACCCAAGGAGAGACGAGGCATAGAGCTGAAGTTCAATCTCAAGGAGAGGCGTGGAGGGCGGCCAGGCTGCACTCACCACGGAGCCAGCGCGCACCCGCGTGCGTGTCCTTGGGGCGGATGAGGCGGCGCTGCAAGTAGCTGCGGCCCACGTACCACAGCATCCAGAGCAGCTGCAGCAGCATGAGTGCAGTGAGCACGCACAGAAGGTCGCTCTTGCCCATCCCCGCTGCGTGCACCGCCCAGGCCAGCAGGAATAGTAGCCCCGCCACGAACACGTTCAGCCCATACTGGCTGCTCAGAGTCTCAGCCAGTTTCTGCGGGACACTGGCGCCGCGCCGGGGACCACAGGCCTGCGGAGGAGACCTCGAGGCCGGGGGCGGCGGGGGCAGCGGGGGCGGCGGGCATGCTGCGATCCCAGACGGCGCGTCACGGAAGGAGCCTGCAGATGCTGCGGGAGAAGAGGGCGCGCCCGGGCCCCCAGGCATCTTCCAGTCTGGTCCCCAGGCGGCTGTTTCAGCCCCGCGCGTTGCTCCTGGCTCCTGTCCTATCCCCACGCCCTCTGGGCACTAGCCTCGTTCGCCTGTGCCCTCCGATCCTGCCCTCCCTCAATGCTCCCGCCCTTGGTCTGCTCCCAGTCGCAGGTCTTCCTCCGGGAGCTCCTGACGCTGACTCTGGTCCCTGAAGCCGGTTGCTCCTACCGCTGAGCCTCGATTCCCGCTGCTCCTCTGCTCTACTTGTGCCATCCGCACCCCACCCCCGCGTCCAGCTCGCCTACCCCACCCCGGCGCCCCGGAAACGCGGGACCGCAACAGGTGCGGCCCGAAGTACTCTGGTGCTGGCGGGAAGGGATGGGATGTCAAGAGACTTACGGAATCAGGAGCCAGAGCAGGGAGTCGCTGAGGGCGTGGCTGCGCCGAGGGTTGTACCCCAAACCCAGAGTTCTGGGTGGACCCACAGGGCCAGAGAGCATACATGGACCTTCTCATCTGTGTGTCCTGGGTGCTTTTTTTGTCTCTCTGCCCTCGACAGACGAGCGTGTATGGCTCAGGGTGGGAAGCTGGGGAGAGACGTCTTGGGGGCGGGGGGGGGGGGGTCCTCTTTCTGTTTGTCACTTTTAGATGTCTTTGCAGGGACCTGACCGAGAGCCTTGACACTGGCTGAGACTGGGGCCGGTGCCCAAGGAGAGGCCATCCCTCCCTGTCCTCCCTAGCTGCGTCGCTTCCAAGGAGAACTGAACCGGGAAAAGGGTCCTAGTGGTCCAGTTGCTACCGTTCCAAAACCTTTCATAGCAGCTGTCCCCGAGGCGCTCCGCTCTGGTGCCAAGAGGAAGCGCAGGCTGTTTCTGCGAAAGAGCAAGAGCGTCCTAAGGTTGACCCTGACCAGGAGGAGAGCCTGGAGCCCAGCAGAGAGGTTCGAGAGGGCAACCGGCAGTGAGAAGGACATCAGGTTCGGGAGCGTGCAGCGCGGGGCAGAGCACAGGTCTTGGTTTTAACAGTCTAGTGTAGCTAATTTAAATTTCTTCATATTTTAACAAGGATACTCAAGGTTTTTGCTTGCACGGAACCCTGCACACGTACACTGCAACCGCTTGTGATAACTGATACGGGGAAAGAGGGAGGGGGGCCAGGAAACACTGACCCCTGGGCCTAGACTTCATTCTTAAATTTCTTCATTCGCTCGTTTTTTCAATGTAGATAGACAGATAGATAGATAGATAGATAGATAGATAGATAGATAGATAGATAGATAGATAGATGCCCACACTGAGACTTTCTGCGCTCTGTGCTTGACCCTGAGGACACATTTGGGCCAGGACAATCCTGGAAGTCAATAGTCAGGAGAGATGCTACAGTGCACAGCTGTTTGTTTCCTCAGTCCGGCCCTTCCAGGAGACACAATGCCCCAGGAAAAGCACCCTGTAGGAAGGCTGAGAGGATCCCTGGAGGAGGCAGTATCTTCAAAAGCTCCATAGCTGGAATAGCTCTCTTTGCAGAAAGCAGGAGGCAGGTGTGGAGAGGCTTCCAATGTGTACAAAGAATGGTTGAAATGACAGTAGCCAAATGTCCTCAAGTAAAGGCACTTGCCACCAAAGCCCGGCAACCAAAGGGATGCCCAGTCCCCTGGGGTAAGAGAGGACAGATTCCTAAAGTTGTCCCCTACCTCCACAGGTCCACAGTGATAAGGACACACGATATAAATAAGTAAATAAATGTCATTTTAAAAGCCCAAATTTCACCCTAGTCCCAAACTCATGCCACCTCAGAGATCCAAAGAGACTTTGATTGCCAAGGGACTGGGTCTCTTGAGAAAATGCCACAAATTCGTCAGATCACCCTTCCTGCATGCCTTTGCCAACATCATGTCACAGTGGCTGGTTTCTGAAATAACAGTCAAAGTATCTAAGAGTTCCATGGCTAATGTGGAGGATTCCCTGCTCACATTCCATGCAGCTCTGTGGCTAACCCCTGTTCACCTTCCAGACAGTTTCCTGATCCTTCCACATTCGGTGGAGGTATAGGGGTCAAAGTAGGAAATCCACACCAACATACTACCAACTGCAGAAGAAACTTCACTCACATGTGGATTCTTTTTCTGTCATTTTGTTTTCTAGGGAGACCTTTCAGTAAACAGTAAAAGGGGCTCTGAGTTAATATCATGGTCATGTGGGTGTGGGGTGGTACACATGTATATGCATATGTGTGGAGGCTAGCAGACAACCTTGAGGGTCACACCTCCAGCAGTTTCTGTTCCCCACCTCACTCCAACTTGTCATATAGGCTAGGATAAGCAGCCAGTGAGCCTCGGGATCCACACACTCACCGTTCCCTCCTCTGCTGGATTATAAGTGTGTGGCACCATGCTGGCTATTTTAAAATGTAGGTTCTGGGGATTGAGCTTAGGTATTCAGACTTAGAAGATAATTGCCTTACTGGGTAAGCCAAGGCTCCCAGTCCTCCCATGGTCATGACTGCTTCATCTCTGTGTGAATAAGAGCACAGAACAATGACACACTCATAGGTAGACAGATGGGGGTGTTGCCAACAGCCTGATAGGAGGTTCTGTATGTCCAGTTCAAAGAAGAAAAATTTCCTCTCCTTCCATGGTAAGAGGGTCCAAAACAGCCCCACCTCCCCCAGGCAGATCCTAGGCATAAGACACCTTACTGCCGGGCTCACTGTAGGGATGCCTGCTGGTAAGAGTTCTTGTAAGATACAGATCTTTAAACATTAGCCATTCAGAGATCCATCTTCAGTCCTCTCTCCCATGTGTCTTTGTCTTCAGATAGTCATTGATCACTGAGCCTTCCAGAACCAGCCGTGGCACTGTGCAGGCTTCTGCTCCTCACAGCTATTTATTCAGACAACATGGAGCATCAGACATACCATTTGGTCTCTATGCTGCTCATAGGAAGGTGTTTTCTTGACTACTGTCCATCAGGGTTGGCGCTAGGTGGAACTGTCCACTTTCGGTTGGTGCCAACTTGTCATGCAGAAGCACCTGTAAGCCTGAGCCACTTCTCCTATCATTAGACAGTCTTGTGTCACTGTAGATGTGGATTAAAATACCAAGGCCACAGAGTTGGTGTCAGCCTGGGAAGGATGTGGACCAACTGCTGGTCAACTTATTCAATGTCACATGGGCTTAATAACACACACCACTGTGTATGCCCAACCTCATGGTTGGATAGATCAAATAATACCCAAATCATAATGTAAACTGCAGTCCTGTGGTCAGAGTGAATTCTGAGAAACAGGAGGGAAGTTTGTCTAACGGAAAAATAACTTATCTGTAGAAGGCAATTTTTTACTCTATAGCCCTATGGTGACTTCCCTGCTGTTTCCTACTAGACCACATCTAGCACCATTTGCTAAAGCCAAAGCCACCCCAAGTGTCCTTGGCTTTGTTGGGCTTTAAGATCCATCAGAGCAGCTAGAACAGGCTGGTGGACTCCAGAGAGCTACACACTCAGAACTGAGATGCTGACTTGTAGGCTCCACCTGCAAGTCAGCTGGTCATACATGCATTTAAGGATGGTGAAAGCCACACCCCTTCCCTTTGAAATCTGGGAAATCCAAGCTGCCCCATAGAGAGGTCAACAAAGAATGAACCCCATAACCAGCACCTACTGCCAACCACAATGAAACATCTTGGAGGGGGTTTTCCCAGTCTCAGCTGAGTTTTGCCCCTGTGAGGCAGAAACAAGGAGTCCCTGCCAACCCCTGCTCAGATTTCAGATTCCTGAGCAAAATAAATTGTAGCCGTTGTTTCAAGCCACGTACATTTGGGTGTGGTTTGTTATGCAGCAATAGGTACCCGGAACATACAGACACAAGTGGGACTGAGTCCAAAGAGCAGAGGAGGACTGGGAGGCTTGGGAGGCTTTCTCTGGTGACCCCTGTTGATGGGGACACAGGGCTGTATAAGCAAAGTTCTGATGGTCATAAGAGATGGTGCAAATGTTGTGGGGAGTGAGGGATGCTGTAGGTATTTGGCTCACAGCATGTTGGACTCAGGTCTGTCCACTCCTGCCAGGGTATGGGCTGGGAAGGACAAAGCTTATCATACTCCTTGTGATTCCTCTCTATCACACAATTCATTCCTTAATATTTCATGAACTGTAATGAAATTTCTTCTTATTCTGAAGGTACTGTGGCTCAAGTTCAAGATCTAATACATGCTGGACAAGCACTCCACCACTGTGCCATGTCCTAAGACCCTTTTAAAATTTTGAGACAGGATCACCTATGTAGCCCAGACTGGCCTCAAACTCAGAATCTTCCTGCCTCAGCCTCTCAAGTGGCTGAGATCCTGGGCATTTGTCACCACACTACATTGTAATTTCGTTTTAAAGGAGGAAAAGAGAGATGGAAAACTGACAAAAAAAATCCTTTGGTGGTTTTGCTGAATAGGGGAATCAAAGAAATGGGCCTCACTGGAGAAATATGAGGAAGTCTAATGTGATATTTTCGTGTAGATGAAATATTGTGTAATATATTTGCCTGCTGACAAGAATGGCGCCGTTTACTGCATGAGGGATATGAAAGGGTTTGTAAACTGGCCATAGTGGCACAGGCCTATAATCCTAGCATTGAGAAGGTAGAGGTAGGAAGTTTATAGGTTCAAAGCCAGCCTGACCTACATAGCAAGTTCAAGGCTGACCTGAGCTATACAAATCTCAGTACTACTGAATGAGGAAAGAAAAACTACAACCATGCTTAAGGTTCAGACTGCTTAAAAATGAACCATCACACTCCAAGGGTATAGAGAGAGGGTGTCCCTCAGCTGCAGAACCTGCAAGCCTTCCATGAACTCATGTTCCTTTCTGGAATAGTCTATATTCTTGGACTCCCCAATCTTCTCAACCTTCCCCAACCAGGGACAGCTTCCCTTGTGTGCACAAAACGCAGACCATGACTTCAGTTTTAAAGTATCTGGACACAGTTGACAATAGAATCATTAACTCTTTCCATAACTCAGTATTTCAAGGAATACTGAGCTTAATCTCCAAAAACTTGTAAAAACAGGGAGGCAATGTGGCGCAGAGCTGGAGTGCTCACACAGCACAAGTGAGGCCTTGGGCTCTATCTCCAGCATTGCCAAACTTTCCAAAGAACATTTATCCTAATCTTAGCCACAGAAGCCCAGTCCCTAGGCCTTCCCCTAAAACAATCCTGCCTGCCACCCTTAGCAAAACCTAGTTCACAGTAGCACCTCAACATGTTAAGGCAGGGAGGCTTCCTTGCCGTTTTGGATAGTCTGGCTAACTAGCTTGTCCCAGGGACACTTGAGCACTGGGATTCCTGGTGAACTTTTACCTGTGTCTGAGTCTTGCATCCATTCTATTGATCCAAACCCTAGCCCTCATGTTTGCTCAGCAAGAACTTTATCAACTGAGTCACCTCTCCAGCCCCCAGAGACTATTTTTTGTTACAGGAAGCAGATTTAGTCAAGAACTTGCTTCAGGTTTTCTGGAAAAAACAATGCTCCCCAAGCTAGGTCCCAGTATACTTGGGAAGTCCTCATCAGGTTTCCATCATTACCAACTGAATGACATTGTGATTTGAATATGTTCCTACCCATCCTAACACCCTGGCTTCTCAGAGGCTACTCACTGAAGGGAACCACCCAGCGGTGCTTCAAGCAAGACAACCAAGCTAGAATCAGAGCCTGAGCACCAGGAGCTGGGGTCAAAGCTTGGTCTTCACATTGACTTCAAAGTCAGAGAATATGCTTGATTCTGTCAGTTCTAACTTTGATGATCAGAATTTGCAACTGTTAATTTCAATATTTATCACTCACAAGGGGATACTCCTCTTCTTGGCTTATTTAGATGTGGTAAGACGGCCTCACATCATTCATTTCTTTAATGGTTCTAATAAAAACAAAGGTTGGAGGGTAAGAACACTTACTGCTCTTGGAGAGGACCAGAGTTGAGTTCCCAGCACCCACAGAGAGCAGCTCACAAGTGCCTGAAACTGCAGGTCCAGAGTATTCAATACCCTATTCTAGCCTCTGTGGAGGCTATATATAACCACACACACCCCACACACAATTGTAAGTAAAGCTTTTTTTTTAAAAAAAAAAAAAACAAACAAACTTCAGAAATAACATATGTAGTCTGGCATGGCAAATACCAGGAATAATTCTGTGTGTGTGTGTACCAGAATAATCCTGTGTGTGTGTGTGTGTGTGTGTGTGTGTGTGTGTGTGTGTGTGTGTTTGCTTATTTAATGCACTAAAGGCTGAATCTAGAGCCTTGTGTATGTCAGGCAAATACTCTAGAGGCCCAGCCTTTTTTCTTTCTGAGACTGGGTCTCACTAAGTTGCTAGCCTTGAACTTGAGATCTTTTCATGTCAGCCTCCTGAGTAGCTTGCTGTAGTGCCACCAGGTCTGGCTCAAACTAAAGTATTAGATGGTTCCTAAGTAACAGAGATTTCTCCCTACCATCTTAGTTGGCCACAGTCTTTGGCCCTTGACTAACCAGGTTTTAAACCATAGATTAAATTTTAAAAATTTAAGCTGAATAGTTTATAAAACCTGTGTGAGCAACCATCAAGAGCCATGTTCCCTAAGGTGGGACAGTCACTCTACCTGTAGGTCAACAGTCTCCTGCTTGCCCTGGGTCCTCATTGGTGACACCCCTGGCTAGCTGACTCTGACCTCTGCCTGATCATTCTCTATCCTAAGTAAAAGTTTCCACACACCTCCTCACACAGGAGGCCCAAAGTGGTGTGGCCCATTATATACTTCACTGATTCTCTTCCCTTCCTCTCTCTTGTTCTCAGAGTGAGCCCTACTATGTCCTGGAGACTAGAATGGGTGCCTTACAAATGTTATTTACATGTGTGTGTATGCATATTGTGTGGACAAGTATTATTCCCAGTTTACAGTTTCAAAATTGCAAGTCCTTCAGTTAGTGTGTGGTGTGACCAAAACCCAGTGATGATGGCACTAGTCACTTCACAGGGGAAAAAATCCACAACCATCTCTGTGTCACAATGCTTATGATAGGCATCATGGGAGCATGTCTACTACAAAGCACAAACAATGGTTGCTATGAGGTCATTTAACAGAGTAACCTACTCTAAAAAGAGGTTTCATTATTTCTAGACAACTCTAACTGCATACAGGAAAACACAGAAGCTAACATCAAATTTGTATTAACAAAATGCACAAGAAAGTTATAAAAATAATTTATTGATGTTACAGAAAAAAATTATTTATACTTAAACATTCATAATGATAAAATCCAAAGTATCAGGAAACTGTACAATGCTTCCATTTGGTCCTCTCTCCCTAAAAAGCTGTGACAAATACAAGCTATGCAGTGACAACTAAAGGTGACAATGCAATTCTTTCATAGTTGTGTCCAGTCACCTTCTACAAAGGCAGCTACCCCTCAGGTTCTGTAAAACTGTGGGCACACTGTGCTTCTGTGACAGGCAACCACTGTTTCTACAATCTGACCAATTAACACTCCTCAGTTCTGTCTAACACAAATTGCTGACAATCAATCACTTATTTGTAAACACTCAAGAGAAAGATCATTTATTATGATTTCAACAGCAGATTTAGAAAGTCACAATTTTTCCCTGGAAACCACTCACTTCAGAGACACAAGTGCACAGTAGGCTTCTCCTTCATGTCAGTGGCACAAGCTGGATGCTTTCTTCACTTTAAACGGTCATGTTCTAAGTCTGAAAGAAAACAGCATTTATATCCCAAGTGAAACATCTCAAATGAAGTATATGTGACTAGAGTGATGGTGTGGTGGTTAAAAGCCATGGATGTTCTTGCAGAGAAGTGGGATTCAATTCCCAGCACCCACACAAAAGATCACAACCTCTTTAACTCCAACCTAAGGGATTCCATGCCTTCTTCTGGCTTGTGGGCACCAGATACACATATGATATGCATACACATATATAAGCAAACACTCATACACACAAATACATTTAAAAAAGAACAATCTGCATGCCTACCAGCATCAAGCAGTTATCACCACCAACCATACACTCAAGAGCATGGAAAGTCAAAAGCATCCAAACATCTGGAACTCAACCAAAAGTGCGCGCATGGGAGGGGGAGAGAGAGAGAGAGAGAGAGAGAGAGAGAGAGAGAGAATGAATGCATGTTTGGAGGAGGGGAAGCCAAAGCTGTAGGAATAGAATGACACAGGGACCCTGAACTCCTTAAAATGACATGTTTACAGGGTGAAGGAGTCCCACGAGTCTCAGTGGCCTCTAGTCACAGTGCAGTGCTAGAGGAAAATGAGTGTCAACATGGTGACAGCCAGCAACTCCTGTGCAACTAGCAACAGCAAGATCAAGTGCATCTCTCCTTTCTGATCACATCCCCCCATGAGGGCTGCAGGGCACACACACTCCATCAACAAGTGGTCCTGAATACCATCAGTCTGTAGCTAATGACCTCCACTTCCCTGAGCCCCAGTTCTTGTCTGCAAACCATCCTATCAAATTGATTTTCTCCAAATTCGGATGCAAGCAGAATGAAGGAAGAGACTGTATTTTTCACCCTGTTCACAGCATGACCATTTCAATACTATACATTTATTTAATATATGTTTATCAATACTCCCAACAGGATTGAGGAGTGAGAGCTTCATAGGGACACATAAAGTCCCTAAATACTATGAAAAAAAAGAATGTTTTAAAGATTTATGTGAATGAATGTTTGCCTGTGTGTATATATGTGCACCACATGTGGAGGGTAAGGTGTTAAATCTCCTGGAATTGCATTATTGTGAGCCACAATGTGGATGCTAGGAATTGAACCCAGGGCCCCTGGAAGAGCAACCAGTGATCTTAACCAGTGAGCTATCTCTCTAGCCCCTGAAAAAATTTTTTTTCTAAAGGGCTGGTGTACCCAGATACCCAATATCTACAGAATTTGTTCCAAATGGGTGGTAAGATCAACCATTATTCCCATACTACTTCTCTTTAAGAACCATCCAACCAACAGTCATCCACATAAAATGGTCTCACGTGAACTTGTCCACACTAAGACTCACATGCTGTGAGTTCTTTGAAAGGCAGGGTTCTGCCTCTAAAAAAACAAGCACTTAGAACCACCCTTTGTGAAGGTGGCCTCAGCCCTTGCAGCCATGTTCAGTGGTGAAGTGCTTTGGTGAACAACAGGAAGTGTTTCCCAAGCAGTCTGTCAGAGAACTCTCAGAGTGATTGCAACGCGTTTTCATAGTTCACTGTTAAAAAAGAGCACTCCAGGGATCTTACCTTCAACTTATCCAAGGAGTGAGATGAACATCACAACCCCCATAAACTGAGTGAACAGCAGCAAGGGAGTGAAGAATGACCACACATTCCACAGGGCCAGGTTGAAGCTGAAAGAAATCAAAAGCAAACAGCTGACAACAGCAACTGAGATGACACAAATATGTTCCTCTCCAGAGTCTGGAATTAAGATTTGGGAATGTCTATCCATGTAGTTAGTCTCTTTAGACACAGCACCATGACAGGGTGCCCATATCAACAGAAGGAGCACCACTCTTTCAAACAGTACCTGGACATAGGATCATATGGGCCTCTGAAGAAGCATGGCTCACTAGATGTTAACTCTCAGTGTTGAGGAATGTTTGTTTAACTATGCAAAGATGTGCTGCATTTGTTTAACTATGTAAATATGTGTTGCATTTGTTTAATTATGTAAAGATGTGTTGCTATTTTACCTTGACTGCCTAAGGCACCTGATTGGTCTAATAAAGGGCTGAATGGCCAATAGCAAGGGAGGAGATAAGGCAAAACTTGCTAGCAGGGAGAGTAAGTGTTTTTATTTGGGAAGCTGGTTGTCAGCCCAAAGAAAATTCCACAACAAGTTAGCATGTGGAATAAACCACAAACTCAAATGGCTGCAGCCTGTTTTATCATCTCAGGTATTATTAAGGGAAAAAGATGAAATGACTCTGAAAATAGAATGAAAAAGTGATGGTGTACACATTGCTATACAATCTTCATTGCAAAAAAATAAAATAAAATAGTATTCTGGTCACCAAATGAAATAAAACTTTCTAAAAGCAAAACAGTTTCAGTGACTGACCTGATAGGAACAGACGCTGCCAGGGGAAACCATAAAAAATTAAATAAGCCCTCCAGCCAGCTATGGGTTTTAATATGTAATCTTGGATAAATATGGATGTCAAATAACCACAAGCCATGGGTCTAAAAGCAGCCTGACATTTTTTGGGATGCTCCCACAGGTCCACCCTCACCGTGGAAAGAGTAATACTGACCTCACAATGGCAAGCAGCCCAACCTCGGCCAAAATTGGGTCAAAGAAAGTGCAATTAAATGGAATACACATATATCTTTAGGTAGGACCGCACAAATCAACTTCTCTAAAGGTCAAAACAGACAAGTAAAACGGTGTTTATGAGACGCAAAAGTAATGGCCACGAAGATAGGGCAGCACTTGCATGCGGCAGGAAGGTACGGTGACGTAAAGGGTCAGGAGTGATCACCAGGACACTGGCTCCAATCCTCCCTGACCTAAGTGAGATCTGTAGCAGTGCTCAACTCAGGATTAATTCATTCAGCTGCACTTGGTTTTCCTTTTATGTGTCTTATCTCTCACAATGAAAGACAATAAACAAAACACAGAATATGTTCAGAAGTTGCCATCTGTGTCTCAAATAACTAAAGCAGATTAAGAGAGAAAAAAATTAAGAGAGGAAACTCCAAAGAACAGGTACCTAGGAACCCCTTTTCCCTGGGACACCCTGCTACTTAGATTCTGGGTTAGATTCATCATAACATGACCACAAAACATTGTTTTTCACTCACATTCAACTTTTCAATATCCACTCACCAAATCCCTGCTGCAATGAAAGTTGCGGTTGTGATGGGCACCAGTGTTGGGTACTTGACATCATATTCTTCAATCCCACGATACCATTCCAGATAGACTATGCAGTAAAGTGCAATGGACAGGCTGACAAACAACAGGGCACCACCAAAGAGAAACCAACTGTGGAGACAAAAAAAAAGAAAGTGCTGACAGCAGCAGGAGAAGCAGCAGAGATTTCAATGGCCCCGCTTTTGGGATGTGTGGGCATGCCTTTGCCTCTATGCCTTCAACCTTCGTCATCCCCACAACCCTGCCCCAGTGCTTGATATCCATACTGTCTCTGCTACAAAAAGGCATGTGGTCCCAAGCCCTGCCTCCCCCATTTATCCCTGTGATTGATCCAATACATCATCTGTGTGAAATCATTTTTAATAGTCACTTTTAGGAGAACCTAATGAAAGAACACACACCTAGAGCCCTAAAAAGTCTACCTTCCCAGCACAGGCTCACTAAGCAACACTCCCAGGCACTCCTGACATCCTACACACATACCCAGCAGTACTATGCAGCCTGGTAATAGGGCTGCTACAGCAGAAAATGAGTTACTGAAGTCAGAAATGCCTCTGCCTCCATGCCAGACCCATCTTGCACTTGTCCCAAGTTCCAATTAAGAAAAAAGCATCTGCTGAAGTGGTGTATTAGATACTCTCCTCTCCCCCAACAGGTTCTAAACCAGCAGAAATGAAGTTTGCTGGCTGATCAAAAACATGTGTGTCAGCTCTGTTACTGACAGGGCTGAAGGAAGGGCATGGCTTTGGAGAGTGGTAACAAAGCCTTTGCTGATACTTAATCCTACAGACAGACTTACTCCTAGGTTCTAGACCCCAGTGAAAACTTCCACCTTGTTAGTGTTACCACTACAAAATGAAAGCATGGAAGGGCCAGTGGAGTTAGTCCTTCCTCCTGGAGGAAGCAGGTACCCAGCAGAGTGGTGCTGCGTTCCAGTTCATCATTTACAACTCAGACAGGTTACAGGACCCACCAGGGAATGGTGAATAGGACAAAAGGATGGGGAGGGGGCCTGGTATTTAAAGAAATGCCTCCTTCCCCAGGAGTTAAGGGAACTCCCTCATGCAAAACACCCTCGACAGCTTGTTGTCTGTATGCTTGGTGTCCTCCACAAGCAGTCTATGGACTGAACGTCTCTTTGTGGACTGTATTTCCCATAACTCAGCAAGACCAAATTTCTGTCTCCATCTTTTCAGGCCCTACTTTCCTGACTCCTGAGTACTGGGATTAAAGGTGTGTACCATATGCCAGACAAAGAAAAGTTTTCTTACCTATTAGTGTGAAAGTTTTCTTTAAAGGTTTTAAAGAAATCAACATAATAGGTAACAACAATGGATGCCAAAATCCAGAATCCAGAATGAATGTTAAGTCTTGGAAGAGGTCTCTCTTTTTTTTCAATAGCTGTGGCAGTTTCTGCAAAATAGGGGAGATTTTGAGTTATGAACTTAACCAGCATTTTATGCCACATAAAGTCACCTCCTAGAACTTTCTAGTAACTAGAATCCCTCCCTCTACAGTGTCAGCTCCTTTGGCAAGACCATCAAGATAAGTTCATATGTACGGGGCAGAGATGTAGCCCAGTGGGGTAGACCTTATGTTTAGCACACATGAGGTCCTGAGTTCTATGCCAAGAACCAAACAACAAAAATGGTAGATTTACATTTGCCAAAAGAGTTAATACAAGCTCACTAGAAAATATGCTCAATATATTAATTATTCATCTCAATGACCTTGGAATCACATTTAGGCCTTCATAATATTTTGGATATAGGAATGCCATCTAGAAGTATGAGAATTTATTTTACATTCCCTCTGATAACAGAATGTTAACTAAGAAAAAAATTTTAAGTGTATAGGGATGAGGTTCAATGGGTGAAGTGCTTGCTGAACAAACATGAGAACCTGAGTTCATCCCCAGCACCCACAGAAAGCTGAGCATAGCAGTGGATGCCTGTCAGAGACAGGTGGATCCTGGACCCAAGGGAGGCTTAGCCTAAAAAAAAAAAAAAAAAAAAAAAAAAAAAGTGAGACTCACAGAGGAAGATGCCCAATGTCAATCTCTGGCCTCAAAAAGTACATGTACCAATAAGTGCAAATGCATGCACTAAAAATAGAGGGAATGCCAAATACAATGAGTTATACCAAAATATTTTAAACAGAAATCAGCTTTGAGGTAGCTCAAACACGGAATGGTACAACAGAGTTCTAGCCCCACAACAAAGTACAGTCTGCTGCACAGATGATAGGCAAGTCATCTTTCTCCCTGCAAATCAAAACAAGGGGGTCCTAACATGCCCTCTCTGTATTGTCACGAGGGCCACTGGTCTCCAAGTGAGGTTCAGATCTGGATTCTTATAGTACTAACTATTCTGATAGTACTAACACAAGTTCTTGAAGATATTCATACCTTGGCACAATGTTGCTAGTATTTGAAACGCTAATAAAAGAACAAAGGTTTTACAACATCCAGGTCAAATATCTATAAAATGAACTCTCATCCTTACAGTTCTCCAGCCTATAGGCAACCAACATCTACAAGCAAAAATACATCATGAGTTGTAGTTTGTACCCAAACAGTGGCATGCCATACATTGCTCTTCGTTTCCCTCTGAAAACCGCCCACAAGGATATATAAAAGCCTACCTAGCCATCACACCCACACCTTTAATCACAGCACTCGGGAGGCAGAGGCAGGTGGATCTCAGTGAGTTCGAGGCCAGCCTGGTCTACAAAACAAGTTGCAGGAGAACCAGAGTTGTTACACAGAAAAATCCTATCTTGAAAGAATTAAATAAATGGACAAGCAAACAAATAAAAATAAAAAACAAAAAAAAGCCTATCTGATATACCAGGCAAGATATATCCAATCTAAACTCACTTTGCTAACTTTCTGCTGACAGGCAGCCAGGCTTTTCCATCCGTGCTGTATTATAAGTAAAGCTAAAGTTAAACACTCTGAGCACGTCTTGTACAAGTTCTTGGTTAATTCTTAGACTAAGAAACTACGGTTGGCTTTAGTTTTAAAGGATGTTGCCAAATCAGAGTTAAATCGACTCGCCACAGAATGCGGAAGCGCAGCTCAGGGTAGCAAGACCTGTCAGGACCCTGGACACTGACTTGCAGCCATACTTGGTAAACCTTGGGACTCAGAGCCCACAGAGCCCCACCTGGTCTGGGGTCGTCCTTGCAGTTCAGCCCCTCTTCGGAAGAAAATAGGTAACGCCGCCGGAGCTGATCCCGAGCCCACGGAGCATCCATCTTGGCGCCCGTCAGTGCGACGGAAGTGACGACACGCAGCACTTCCGGCACCAGCTCTTAGGGAGGGATTTCCCGGCGTTCTGATTGGGGCTATATTCTCTTTGCGGTTTTAGCTGACCCAGAATAATCCACACTATCTCACTTTTAGTTGGCCCAGAATTTTAAAATATTGTCCCCCTAGTCTCAAGAGCAGTGAGTCCCGGGGTCATTCCGATCTACGGATGCTCTGAACGACCAAGATTAGCCTTGTCTCTGGCTGTGCTGCCCAACATCCCGTTTCCAGCATCTAAATGCAGAAAAATAACCTTCTGTCCAAGCCTGGACTTGCAAGCCCCAGTCTCCTGTCTACTCCTGCTCTGTAGAATTTGCCCTGCTAGTCTAGGATGGGTTGTAGGCAGTTTCAGGGAGAGCAAGGAACCACCAAATCAGGAAGAAACGATCAATGAGGATAAAATGAATGTCTCCCAGCTTACCAGAAAGCAGGATGGTGATGGGTTCCATTCAGTATTCTGAACCCCAAAGCTAATGTGAATTTTTGTTTGTTTGTTTATTTTCTAACAAATGCCTTTAAGTTTGTTTTACAGAAGTATAACGTTTCACAAGCTTCCTTGGATAGTGTGCACTGTAACTTGGAGGCAGATCCCCAAGTTCCATTTTCATAACATGGATGTATGAAAGAGCATGCAGTCATACTGTGACTCTGCAGGGTGCTCCCCACTCAGGCATATGATGGCACTTTTGCTTATATAGAGTCTGTACCCCCTATATAAATAAACTGCAGCTTGCTCTGGTTTCTGGGAGTCAGTTTTAGAAGCAATATCCCATGTTCCCATTTGTTGCAAATAAGTTTGCTGCCATCACAATACTTCAGTGTTCTTGACTCCCACCAAGAGATGGACCCACTGAGTCTGATGACAAACTGGGTGACCTTGGTCAAGAAAGGAACCTCCCTGAGACTGTTTGCTTTTCTGCCTAATAGACATTATATCCACCTCTATATCTAACTTGTTGAGCTTGAGAGAAGACTACTGGTTTGTGGCTGCTGTGAGCCCTCTTCTTCCTGCTTGTGAAAAATGGCCCCATCTAGACTGTGGGAACCAGACTGCTTGTATAGTCAATTGTCCCTACCACCCAATGCCCATGATCTGCATTTCATTGGATCACTACTTTTTCCTCTTTCAATAATCCTATTGTTTATTCTCCTACTCTTTCCCTGCTGAGTCATGAGCTGAGAAATTTTGTGCTTAACCATTCAAGCGTTTATTGCACCTGCTGTTTACTCAGAACTGTCATGAATGATGCCAGGCTATGGAGATGAGTAATAATTGACCTTACTTATGAGGTGCCCCTGGTTGAAAAGTGACCTGAGATACAGAAGATGTAACAGTGCTATTAGAAATGTCCAGAAGTGCTTCATAAATTTAACCATCATTTACTGACCAGCTACTTGTAGTAAAAGATGAGGACAAAGGTGGGAATGGTGTGGTGGGGATGATGTCAGTACAGTGCCATAACAGAAATGCTGTATGTGGGTTATGGGAGTATGGAAGAAAGGTGGTGTGTTCTGCCAGGGTATGTGAGGAAATCAGAGAAGTGGGCTGCGTACAGCACCACATTCCAGAAGGAAAATCTGAATTAGTCAGTGAACACTCTTTAATATTGTCTATATGTTGTGGGGATTGGTGAAGAAATAGCCAAGAAGAGAGTTGAGTTTCTCTGAATTTGTTTCTGTTGTTACTTTAGCCTTTCTGCATCCTTTGAGGCAAAGAGCAACAGCTGGGCAGATCATATGGCCTTCCTAAACAATAAGTTCCCTTTCTTGGTTTTCTTTTCTTTTCAGAATCCTAAAGAACTAGATTTGGCTCTTCTTTGCTGTCCCTTTCTTCCTCTTGTATAAGGTTAGAAGTTTTGTTAACAGAAAAGTCAGTTTGTCCCATCAACTACAGACTTCTGTTTGTCTCCTGGAAGAAGGGTCACTGCTGGGCCTCCCTTGAAACTGGATATTCCCAAGAGAATCACAGCCATTCTGGAGTTCCCATGTGCAGTATATTTGGGTCAGGTCAAGTTTCCCCTCTGGTGTTTGCAGAAACTTTGTATTTAGATCTGAAATCCTTCCAGGAATGCCCCCCCTCGGTATTTTTAACAGTGCTGCTTTTACACCATATTGATGATACTTAAAAGCTGATTGGAACCAGTCCAATATTTAATGACATCTTCTTTGCTGAGGCCCATCTCCTAAGTTCTTCAGTGTATTCACTGTAACACCTTAATTATAGATACATGATACAGGCTCCAGCCAACAAAGAAATTTTCATTTTCAATGTTGATTACCTGTGGGAGAAAATGGATTTGACTCTGACCTTTGCTCCCTCAGCCATCTAGCCATCTAGTTAAGTCCACATGTTTATATTAAATCCTGCTCCATTTCTGTAGGTTCTTGGTCAAGTGATTTCAACATGATATGTATCAGTCTATTAATCCATGAAGCTGCATATACTCATGTGGAGATAACTCCATTCTGATAGCATTACTTCATGCCTGTTGTAGCCTATGCCTCAAAACAGGGGTGGCTGCCATACTCTATACTAGATCTAACTTGTCAGCCTACAACATCTGATGCTTGCCTTTGTGCGCTCTCTCTCTCTCTCTCTCTCTCTCTCTCTCTCTCTCTCTCTCTCTCTCTCTCTCTCTCTCTCTCCCTGCTGATGGTTGAACTCATGGTTGTGCATTTGCCAGGGAAGTGTTCTAACCAATGAGCTCTATTTCCATGCCTGATCCACTTACTCATTTCTTCATCAATTTTCTTGTCTTTGGACTCTAGTTGTTCATCCTTTCAAGAATTATGAAGCTTGATTGTTATTCTTTACTTAACAAACTCTCCTCAGTTAGGCTGGAGTGGAAATAGTCATGTCTGCATTGTCTGGTAAAAACTAAGCACATAACTGGGACTCCATTGCCTGCTTTTAGTTTGAACCTAATCATAGACAACTCTCCCATCTTTCTCTCTTTCTGCTGTGGTCCTACTATGTTTTTAGGATCTTCCCTGTCTTAGAAGAACAGGACCCATTTCAGTCCTAGGAATTGATGCTGAGCTATTGAGAAGATATTCTCTGTTTCTTTGGTCGCCTGTGGGTCAGTGTGGATTGAAAACATGGGGGAGCCCATCTAGGAAAGGAGCCATGAAAGTCTAAGAGCATTGATCCCACTCATGTGTCCTCTTGAGCCCTAGGTAGCCAAGATGATAATGTGAACCTAAGAGACTGTGGAGATGGCTCAGTGGTTAAGAGTACTTGATGCTCTTGCCAGAGATGCAAGTTCCATTCTCAGCATCCACACCAGGCAGCTAACTACCAACCACTTGTAACTCTAACTCCAAGGTATCTGATGCCTCTGGCCTCCAAAGGCACCAGGATACATGTGAACACCACACACACACACACACACACACACACACACACACTTAAACCATATCTCTCTTATTATGAGCTCTGGAGTCAGTGACCTCACTAGCCATCATTACTGGTTGTGTTGGTTTGAATAAGAATGGCCTTGTAGAGTTGTATATTCAAATGCTTAGTCACCAGGGAGTGGCACTATTTGAGAAGCATTAGTAGGATTAGGAGGTGTGGCCTTATTTGAATAGGTGTGATTGTCATTCATTATCTCTTGCTGAGAGTTTATACATGTTTCTTTAAATCCCCCACCACACACATGTTGATTTTATGAACACATGTATATGCAAGCGTTTGTATGTTTCTGGGTGCACATCAATGTACAGGTTCACATGGAGCCCAGATTAAACACTCAGGTCTCATTCTTAGGCCATTTCTTTGAGACAGTGTCTGTCATTGGCCTGGAGCTCACCAAGTAAGCTAGGCAGGCTGACGAGTAAATCTCAGAGATCACATTGTCTTCATTTCCCTAGTATTGGGATTATGGCCATGCACCATATCCTGGCATTTCTCTGGGGGGTTCTGGTGATTAAACTCAGGTCTTCAGGCTTGGGAGGCCAGCACTCTACCAACAAAGACAGTTCCTGACAAATGCTATTTTGAGTAGTGTTATGATTTGGATATAAAGTGTTGCCCAACAGGCTCATTAGTCTAGACAGACACTGGGTCCCTGGGTAACGATACTGCCAAGGAAGTTGTGCAGCCTCGATGATGAGAGGTGTGACTAATGGGTGTGTATCGTGTGTATCACTGGGAGGCAGAACCTTTGAGGATTATAACCCTGTCCTACTACTTTAGGTCTGGTCTCATTTCCTGCTTCCTCCTGCTGCCCTGCTGTAAGGAGCCCTGAAGCAGGGTCTCACTGCTGGGACCTTTGCATCCTCTGCTATGATGGACAGCAGCCACCAGCCCAAACAGTCTTCCCTTGGGTTTCTATCAGCCATTCTGTCACAGCAAGGGGAAGAACAACTAACACAAGTGGTTTCCTGTCCTTACAGCCCTGTCCTTTGGTTGTGCTTTTGTAGCTGCCCTGTAGATCAGCAGATGACCTGTGAGAACCCTCTGGAAAACTGATGCATGCACAGCTCTTAGTGAAGTGCCTGTCACCTGGAAAGTGCCTAATAATTGTTAATGTATATCATTTCAAAGCCTTGCATCCTAAGAAGGAAACATGATGAAAATAATGTCCCCACTCATAAAAAAATAATGAAGGGGCTAGAGAGATGGCTCAGTAGTTGAGAGCACTTACCACTCTTCCAGATGACCTGGGTTCAATTCTCAGCAGCCACATGGCAGTTCACATCTGTGGCTCACAACTGTCTCTAACTCCAATTCCAGGGGATCTGACACCCTCCCATAGACACAATGATGCACAGAAAAATAAAAATAAATCATTTTAAAACTAATGAAATGTGTATCTTTTCATGCACTTGTTTGACTATTTCCACAACAAAATTATAACATTACCACGGCATAGCAAGGTCAAATACAATATCTTCTAATGCAATCAATAAAAAAGGGTTTACTTCAGATACTTACCAGCAGGGGGCAGAAGAAACCATCCTTCAGCATTTTCTCCAGCAATGAACTTGATCAATTTGGTGTTTCCCAATAGGTAGTTGGGAGAAATTGTGATTTTTAATATTCTTTTCTTAGTTTACATATTTTCATGTGTTAATTGTTTATATGTAAATGTGTAACTTTGGGGAAGCGCTTTCTCCTTGCTTATTGCCACTATGGATATTTGTGAATACCAGATTTATTTTTCTGATTTATTTTAACATTTTGGTTCAATCATCTTCATACCTTGCATTTTTGTTCTCTGCTTCATTTCTTACAGCTGTGACAAACATCTTTTGGAGAGCTTTACTTACCAGAAGGGTCTAAGCGGAAAAGAGCTTCCCAAGATATCACTTACCATCACCAATACCAATCCAACCATATTAATGGGCAATTCCAATACTAAGTAACTCATAAGTTTGAAATTGTCCTTCTGAGTAGCATGGTTTTGGATCACCCCACTTTCTCCTGCTCGGGACACGAGTCCCCTTTGTTTGGAATATCTGTGCTGTATACACTAGGCACCCTGAGGGGAGGGGACAGCCATCCAGCAGAGGCACACAGAGTGACAGAGTAACTTACAAATTTTCATTTCAATACATTCATTATGATTGTTCTGTTTTATTCATAGTTATTATTGTTAATGCCTTACTCTGCCTAACATGTACACTGAATGTTAACATGGTCACATTTATAGGAAAACAGAATGTGTGTGGGCTTCAATGCCACTGCAGCCTCAGGCATTTCTGGGTTCTTAGAACATCACCCACAGATCAGTACACCTGTCACTCTAACACCCAGAGGACAGTCTACATCATAACTATCACCCATCACACCCATGAGCCTGGTTATTGTTTCCAAACAACCATTTAACTACCCTGGGAAAAATTATTTGACTAAAAATAAACCACAATGATAGACAGCTCCATTAGCTCCCAAGGCCAGGCAGCCAGTGGGGAGGAAGAACAGGGAAAATCCCTGGCTGTCTGTTTCAGGTAGGTGACAGTGTTGGTCTCAGCTAACAACCTGGCCAGGAAGAGTGCCATTCCCAAGACCACAAGAAAAGGGGCATCTGGAAGCAGGGAGCTGGCTGGGGACTGAGACACCTGGTGGGCAGGTGATCTTAACTACATGTGTTTCCAGGTGCTCCTGGAGATCTCTAGCTGATCTGGGACTATTGGTTCTATGAAAGAACAGTTTCTGTGTGTCGAAATCTGCTCCCTGGAAATTGTAAGCCACCATCACGCTGGCAAAGCTAGAGGAGATGGAGGTGTACCCTGGTGAAACTGCACCCCCAGATACCTAGAATTAGACTATTGATGCCAGTTTTGATCACTGGTGCACATGGGGCCAAACAGAATAAACTCATTTTTTTTTTATTTCAGTAGGAAAGAAGTCCCAGGGTCTGAGGAAATGAGCTCATTGATAAAGTCCCTGCCTTGCCTATATTCAGACCCTGAGCCTATGTATTAACCTGGATGTGGAGCATGTGCCTATAAACCCAGAGTGGAAGGAAAGCTGTGTGTAGAGTCTGAGAGATGCCCAAAGCTCATTGGCTGGCCAGGCTTGCCAAATTGGTGAGCGTCCAGTTTAGAGAGCAACACTGTCTCAAAAAATAAAAGTGAACAGAATTAAGCAGGCACAAAAATTCTTATGGATTGCAACTACTTGGTAAGGTAATTTAAAAATATAACTTAAAAGGAAAATTAAGTAAGCAAAAATGCAAAGTGATTGAGGAAAGCTAGCTGGCACCCAACTTTAGGATCAGCCCTTTGTGCCTGCCCATTCACAAGCATCTATGCACATATCCATGCTAATACACTAACAAGTACATATACCACATACAATACAACACACAATGCAACACATACTTTCATATTTTTGAATGACCATCATCCATGAAGATATTTTTAAGTGGTAGGGAATGGGTTTAAGGCCCTGAGTTCCCAACAATAAAAAAATAAAAAGATCTTTTGGATCACATGACCCAGAAATCTCTGGGTTGATTATTTTTCTTAAAATGCAAACAAGAACAGCTCACGTAGGACAGGGTGGTGCTCACCTTTAATCCCAGGCTTCAGGAGGGAGGGCAAGCAGATGTCTGAGTTTGAATCAACCTGGTCTACACAGAGAACTTCAGGACACCCAGAGCTAAAAAGTGAGACCATCTCCAACAAACAAACAAACAAACATATCCACATAGAAGACCTTAATGATAAAAATTAAACTCCCAGAACTGAGAAAAGGCAAGGAAAAACAAGGTTTGTGATGAGGAGACCTAAGGAAAAAACCATGATCAGTCCTGATTTTGCTACTTGTCATATGACCCGACAGTTCCTTCGAACTCTCTGCAGCCCCTTGCCCCACAGCTCTTGCATGGGATGTATTGCCCTCCCTGGGAAAAGGTATTAAAAAAATCCTAGATTCACCTACAGGGCTTGGTTCTAGGTCTGGGGATGCAGAAGATACTCCATGATAGAAAACAGCTATGAATGTAACTAAGGTAACATCCAGACCACAGAAAAAGGCAGCTAGGAAATAGCTCATTGTTGATTTACTGTACAGTGGGGAGAGACAGTAGGTCAGCCAGAAAGGGCTGGAGCTTCTGTGTTTGCTGGGAGATAGAGGCAGAAAACCGTGGATGGGGTGGGTGATGGTAATAATTGTGGCTCCTGGAGCATTTCCCATGCATCAACCTTTGAATCCTTACAGTAGCCCTATGGTGTCTCCACTGTTACAATTCTTATTGTCCATGTGAGGAAAATGAGGCACAGCATGAGTTGTCATGAGATGTGGAGAGGTTTTCACTCATTCCCCTGACCTGAGGGAACACTTCTTTGGAGATCTGGTTGTAACTACTGATTGAGCACAGTGTAGGTCAGAGTGTAAAGGTCTTTCTGCCACAGTTGCCCTGCTAGTGAAAAGGTGCAGCTAAAACCTGAACCCAAGCTCTCAACTGCCAGGTTACACTGTCCTGTAGGTGTCCAAGTTCTCAGGACACAAGTTTCTAGAAATCTGGAGAGGCTGTGTGCATCTTTGCAGAATGTCAGTCCCATGCCAGTGTCATCAGGGGCTGGGCCAGAAGATCAGAAGACACAATGGAAAACAACTGAGATCCACTGGGCATAGATTCCAAGGTCCCCATGAATGACACAATGCTCAAGTCTCTGGGGCAACACAGAACAGTATTTGCACACTGGGCACATTCTCCTGTAAACTTCAATTATTAATCATTATTTCTACTTTTGTTGTTGTTGTTAGTATTACTATTAACATATGGTGTGTGTATGGAGGGTACACATATATCACTCTGTGTATCTGGAGGCCAGAGGTCAAAGGACAGCCATGTGGAATTGATTTTCTCCTTCTGCCTTCATGTGGGCTCTGGGGATTGAACTCAGATCTTCCTGCTTGCACTCCAAGTGTTTTACCCACTACACCATCTGGCCAGTGCTCTTCTTAGATGAGAGCGTCTGGATCACTTTCAGTGTAAATTTTGTGCATGCTTGTTCTAATGTATTGTCCAGGAAACTGTGATCAGGAAACTGCAGTCTCAGTATGGTGCACATTAAAACAATATTTTCAATACTTAGCCTCTGTCTTAGATAGGATTTCTATTGCTGTGAAGAAACACCAAGACCACAGCAACTCTTATAAAGAAAACATTTAACTGGGGTGGCTTGCTTATGGTTTCAGAGCTTCAATCCATTATCATTATGACAAGGAGCATGGCGGCATGCAGGCAGATGTAGTATTGGAGGACTAGCTCAGAGTCCTACATCTTGCAAGCAACAGGAAATCGACTCAGACACTGGGTGGTGTCCTGAGTATATGGAACCTCAAAGCCTGCCCCCCCAACAGTGGCATACTTTCTCCAACAAGGCTATACCTATCTCAACAAAGCCACACCTTATAATAGTGACACTTGCTATGAGATTATGAAGGCCAGTTGAGTTCAAACAACCACACTTCACTCTTTGACTCCCATAAGTTTGTAAAAACACACAAAATGCATTTAGTCTACCTTCAAAAAATTATCATGGTCTATAACAGTCTCAATAATGTTTAAAGGTCTGAAGGTCAAACCTCTTCTGAGATTCACATAATCTCTGAACTGTAATCTCCTGTAAAATCAACCCCCCCAAACAGATCACATACTTCCAACATATAATGGCACCAGATGTACATTACCTTCTAAAACATAGGGATCATAGTGAGGAAATATTGAACCAAAGAAAGATTAAAAACTTGCTGGGCAAACTCCGAACTTTTTATCTTCATGTCTGATATACAAGTGTGCTTCAGATCTCCAACTCCATTCAACTTTGTTGACTGTAACACACTTCTTTCTTTTGTGCTGGCTCTACTCACTGCTAGCATCTCTCCTTGGCAGGTATCTCATGATTCTGGCATCTCTAGCATCTTGGGTTCTCCAAGACAATCCAGGCTTCAACTTCATAGCTTTATGCAACAGCCTCTTTTCTAGGCCTCCATTTAGGAACACTCCTGACACATGCCTGGCTTTGGTAGCTTACTTTAGGCATGAAGGCAAATTCCATAACCATTTCTTCTATCCTTAACTCTAAAACTGCAAGTTCTGCTGCCTTGTAGGGCTGGAACATTTTCAATTACATTTTCACAAGCATTCTGTCCTTTACTGCCTAAACTTGGATGTCCTAAAACTTGCTCTGTAGACCATGCAAATCTCAAACTCAGAGATTCTGAGGGGATTAAATATGTGCCCCACTAGACCCAGCTCTAAGATTTCCTTTAGTTCTTCCTTATATGTTGAAAACTTAGCTGGGTGGGATCTTGCTCTGAGGTCACCATTCCCTTTATTCCATTTCTTAATCTATTTGTTTCTTTGAACACAGAACTTAGCTCCATTCCACTTTCTGGTGTTCCTTTTCTTCCCAAATATTTTTTCTTGCTCACTTTGCTTCTTTTCATTATATATCTTCATTAGATTCAACACTAGTAACTATAAAACAGAGTCTATACTAGGTTGTTTTGAGATTTCTTCTGCCAATAGAATTAATCCAAAAACTCTTTAACCTCAGACAAGGACAAAAGGCAGCTACTTTCTTCACCAAAATACTACAGGAACAATCTATAGGAAACATACTAAAATCCTTTTCCTCCTAAACTCTTAATCCAGCCCCAGACAGTTTATCAAATCACACTCAGCACCACTGTCTTCTATGCTCCTACCACTATGGCCCATTAAACAGTGCTCAAACCATTACACTGTTTTCCTAATGCAAAGTACCAAAGTCCAAATTCCTCCAAAGAAAAACATGGTCGGGCCTATCACAGCAATACCCCACTCCTGGTACCAACTTAGTTAGGGTTTCTATTGCTGTGAAAAGATGCCATGACCGTAACAACTCTTATAAAGAAAACATTTAATTTGGGTGGCTTATAGTTCAGAAGTTCATGGCAGGAAGCATGGCAGCTCACAGGCAGACAGGGTGCTAGAGAAGGAGTCAAGAGTTTTACATCTGGATTGGCAGGCAGCAGGAAGAGACAGAAACACTGAGCCTGGCTTGAGCCTCAAACCCCACTCTCAGTGATACAGTTCCTGCAACAAGGCCATACCTATTGTAGTGGTGGTGTATTTAATTAAGGAAAACTCACAAATGTTTAGTTTAGATTTTTATTGCTATGAAGAGACACCGTGACCATAGCAACTCGTATAAGAAAAACATTTTGTTGAGGGATGTGGTGATATGTTATATATTTAATAAAACCTGAAATATCCAGAGTCAACACACAGTTAAAATCTAGGCAGACAGCTCAGGAATTGATCTTTGCATATAAGGCCAAACAGCTGGGTTTCAGTGGCACACACCTTTAATCCCTATTACTGGGAAAGCCTGGGAGTGGTGACCTATGCCCTTAATCCCATAACTCTAGAGATAGAACTTTCTGTGTTTCTGTGAGTTCAGGCTGACTACCAAATAGAATAGCTCCTGCCTTTAATCCTAACCTGGATGGGATACAACTGGCAAGAAGGGTATTTAAGGCAATGTAGAAAACCAGAGAGGCAGACGCAACCAGGAGCAAGGCTATGGAAATTGGAAGATAGTTGGATGAGATTTGACTGTGGTGTTTCCTCTCTCTGATATTTCAGCCTTTCTCTGATATCTGGCTCTGAGTATCTTTCAGTACAATCTGAATTCGTGCAACAAGAAGGCTTGCTTATAGTTTCAGAGGGTCAGTCATTATCATCACATCAGGGAGCATGGAAGCATGAAAGCAGACATGGTGCTGGAGGAGTAGCTGAGAGCCCAGCATCTTGAAGGCAATGGGAAGTTAACTGAGACACTGAGCATAGAAAACCTCAAAGTTCGCCCTCACAATGACACACTTCTGCCAAGGCCATACACACTCCAACAAAGCCATACCTCCTAATAGTGCCACTCCCTATGAGATGATGGGGGCCAGTCACAGTCAGAATACCACAGTCTCATATTAAAATCTGGCAGATAGTGAGGGCTGATTGTGCATGATGGGATCACTGCCTTCTCATTCATGCCTATTTGGGCGCTACACACTAGTCACAGCATTTCTTTTCTGGAACCCAGTTGGGACCTTAGAGTCCTAAAAAGCAGTGAGCATCACTCTGAACTGTTGAGAAGCAAGAAGTCAGAGGGAATTGGTTTACTTCATTGACTCAAGGGTCCAAGACACCCCAGGTCACTAAATAGAGATGCACACAAGATTGCTTCTATACCAATAAGGATCTTTATGTCATCCCCTGAAACACTGCTTTTAACGTGCACCAAAACTCACAAGGGTTGAATACACAATGTATTTTGAAGAGGAAATTTCCCACCAATTTTAGGAAACTCAAGTGATCCAAGTTGGCACTGGGAGATGAGTCTTCATGCACAGAAGTCAACTAGGTTCTGAGCCTCCCTATTACAGGTTCAATCTAGAGTGTCCCCCACCAAGTGCATGTTTAAGCACTTGCTCCCCAATAGGTGGTATTATCTTGAGGTCATGGAAGTAGGTCAAAAGTAGGTCACAAGGGCAGGACCTTTGAAGATAATAGCTTAGCTGCACCTTCCTAGCTATGATGGATTAAAACCCTCTGTATCTCTGATGAGCCCTGTCCACAACCTTCCTTGTATAAGTTGATACTCAGCTGTTTATCATCACAACAATGGAGATGTATAACTAGTTAATGTATTCCCTTTGGGCATCGCCTCAAGACCAGAATTACAGCTCTTAAAGAGACCCCTCAATCTCAATTAATGAAAAAAAGGTTTGTATTCTTAGTTTACTTTTCTATTACTGTGATAAAACACCAAGATGGAGACAATTTACAGAAGGGAGTGTTTATTTATGGCTTACAGTACTAAAGGGATTAGAGTTCAGCCCTACCACAATGGGAAAGAGCATGGCAGCAGCAGGCAGTGGTGGCTGGAACACAAAGCAGAACTCACATCTTAAACCCCAGACAGGAAGCTGAGGGTGCAAACGTACAAGGACATTAAATTCTAATGATGTACTTTTTCTAGCAAGGCCACCCCCCCTACACTTCCCCAAACAGTGCCATGACCTGGGGACCAAATATTCCAGTGTCTAAGAACATTGGAGACATTGCATTTAAGGCACCATATGTTCTAAGCTTTTAAAAAATGAATAAAATATGAACTACTAGATTGGGGAGATGGCACAGTGAGTAAAGTGCTTTCTGCATAAGCATGAGGACCGAGTTCAATCTCTAGAATCCAAAAAAAGAAGGGAGATGTGGTGATGAACTGGCAATCTCGGCCCTGTGGAAGCAGAGACAGGATGCCTGGGCTTGCTGGCCAAGTAGCTCAACCGAACTGGTGAGGTAAGCCCCACCTCCAGTGGGGAGACCTTGTCAAATAAAACAAGGCAGATGGCCTGTTCCTAAGGAACATCAGAGGTTGACGTCTGGTCTCTGTGTGAGCGTGTGCACACACATATACATACTGTACAACATGAACATGCCTCCTTCCATGTGTATACACACACACCACACGGGGGGCGGGGGAGAGAGAAAAATTGTAAACGTCTTGACCTTAACATTTTTCTGAATCCTTCAAGAGATTACAGATTCAGACGAAGCTGCCTAACACTGCTCCATGCAAGGAGCCTGTGTGGGGCGGTCCTATGACAGGACTATTAGTCTCCAGATTCAAGTTCACTGGCAAATCCCCAGAGCAAGGCTGTTAAAACTGTATCCTACCTCCCTTTGATCTGTAGTGGAGAAATCTAATACGTGGGTGACTAGGGCCCTCAGAAGTCAGCCTCAGGTCACCAGGAAGGGTACAGAAGAGCAGGAAGCTGTTTCAGCATCTCACAATGGCCACTCTGTGGCTCAACAAAGGCCTGCCCTCCTGAGTGATGTCTGACCTTTAAACTCCCACACACATATGTATTTGCTCAGCAATTACAATTTAAACAACCAAAGGGGCTGTGTAAACCCTTGTATCAAAGGAATAAATTAAAGCTTTCAAGGATCCCATGACAAGAGAAGGCTGAACGGCACTGGCATTCCTAAGAAAGCACGGAGGTCTCTTCCCCAGTGCACTTTCCCTCAGAAATCCCATGCTTTGTGACTAAGGTGGTAAATGTTGAGCTCAACGCCTATTAAAAAAAGTTGAAAATCTGCAGGCTAAGGACCTAGGTGAGATGGAAAGTTCTTTAATGAAGAACACTGAGGCGATGTGGCATAAGCATCCTTGTGCTGTGCACACATGTGTACACACATGCACACATATGGAGGCCAAAAGACAAGCTTGAGTGTTGTTCAGTCACCATCCACCTCTTACTCTCTCTATATATATGGAGAGAGATTATATATATGTATGTATCTTTCTTGACAAGGTCTCTCACTGGCCTGGAACTTGAGGATCATCTCTCTGCCTTCCCAACACAGTATCACCATGTTTGGCTTTTGTTTTTATTAACATGGTGAGAAATGAGGAGTTAGGCATATCCTTGATAGGCAAGACAGATAGGTACAGGACCATGTAATATTAGGTAAACAAAGATGGCTGTCTTCTTCCTCATATTTCTGATCAGAGACAAAGGCTCAGGACATATTCATGGCAAAGCTGTGGGCTTATCACTCTCCCTGCCTTTGTTCAAAGTGATCAATCCTAATTTAGGAAATGAAGACTCTTGAAAAACTCTTAAAACCACCAACATCAGTTTTTCAAGTACTGAGGGTACTGAGTGTCTTTCTGTGTGTGTGTGTGTGTGTGTGTTTGTGCGCGCGCGCGCATTTCCTCACCTCTAAGACCTTTCTTCACTAGCCGGGAACAATGGATATGAGAATGGAACCTGGACCCTCATGTTTGCAAGGTGCATGCTTTATCAAAGCCCCTTGATGCCTTTATTAACATTACTTAAGACAAGTGTGCTATAGAACCTCACAGATGGCCTTTCCCCAGTATTACAGTGTGATGGTGACTCCCCTCCATAACAGCTGTATTCAAGAACAGAGAGAACTATTCTGAGGAAAGAAGCAGAGATAGAAATTTGAGAAATATTGGATTTGGGGGTAAAGTTCCCTCCTATGCTAAAAGTGGCAGAGTTAGGGTTAGGGAGTTAGTGTTAGGAAAGCTGCTTTGACAATCTCATAGTTGGTAGAGCTGGAACAGACTCAACTCTTAGTCCTAGCCACAAACAGCATGCAAAGAGAAATTTCATCTCCAGCAGAGGATCCATGATGGGCAGAAATAGAGCAAATGTGACCTCTGCATACAGAGCTGCAGGGATGGAGCACATTCAGAGCTGGGTGAGAGATAACAGACATAGTGTATGCCTGAGGATCCATTCCATTTACATCAAATTCAAAGCCAGGCAGAACCAACCCAGGTGGATGTAAATAAGGCTGAGGGTGCACTTGGGGATACAGAACAGAATTCTTTGACAGACATAGATGTGTGCACTGCACAAAACTCACTGGGCAACACAAGATTCTAGCAGCTCTTCTGTTTCAATGCAAATACAGTTTCAAAAGGGAGTTTGTGTAAAATGGTAGGCCGGGTAGATTTGTCTGGAAGCTTCCTGTCCTGAGAAATGTCTGCCGCTTTTCTATGAAGTGGAGTGTCATTTCAAACTACAGTCATCCTCATTCAAGCACAACATTCACACTGCTATGTGGTCCCTGTCTGCCACAGTCCTATCATTAGCAGAGCTTCATGCAGGGAGAAGCAAGGCATCTGAGACTCTGCCCTGGGCCAAGGATTTGGTCAGTGGCAGCATCTGCACAGGAGGCATCACACATATTTTAGGATTTTTTTCCATTTGTTTCTTTTCATGCATGTATGCATACAGTGTGTGTGTGTGTGTGTGTGTGAGAGAGAGAGAGAGAGAGAGAGAGAGAGAGAGAGAGAGAGAGAGAGAGAGAGAGAGATCCAGGAGGTCTACTAAGCTAGCACCATTCATTCTGACCTGGCAGGAATGCATCATAACACATGTGACTTTTTTTTCCTGAACTAGACTTGATGTTTTCCTCTCCTTCCCGGAACCTCCATGCCCAATCACCTAGCACCCAGCTCTGCCCAGGTTAAGCAATCTGGAATGCTGCAGTTTGCCATGTGACTTAGAATGGTCTCAATGACAAGAAGTTTCCCCAAAGGGTACCCAAGAACCCAGCATTAACCTTAGGGAAAGAAGTTCAGGGTACATGATGGTGGGGCTCGATCATGACCCCCATACACTGTGGTCAGTAGCTCTAAAATGGAGAAAATGAGTATTCTCATACAGACCAAGTCTTTGCCAACCACCAACCTCTTGAGATTCACAATTCAGAAATCACTACAAATAACACTTTCTACTCTTTCCAGTGAGCGAGAAGTAAAGTATACTCTCTTTGGTGCAGGAAGCACTTCTGCAAAGGCATATTCCAGCCATTTCTTGAAAGCAAATAGGAAGAAGGGATAAAGGCGGAAGTTTCAGGTCTGGTAACCACAAGGCAATAGTAGATACTCAGTACATGCCTTTCCTTCTGCAGTTTCCGTCTGCAAGGGAAGGCACTCCAATAGGTTCTGCCATTGTCATAGCTATGTCCAGGCAGAAGCAACAACATGTAATTATGCTGGAGTCCATGTTCATCATGGAGACAAAGGAGCTTAAGACCAGTGAGGAGGATAGGCTTACCACCAAAACACTCTATCCATCACTGTCTCTATGGAAATGAATACAATACATACAATACTGCTCTCTTACAATTCCCTTTATTCAGCTGTCAACACACACACACACACACACACACACACACACACACACACACACACACACAGAAAGAGAGAGAGAGAGAGAAAGAGAAAGAGAAAGAGAAAGAGAAAGAGAAAGAGAGATGGGAGTGCCTGCTGCTTTTGCAGGGGACCAAAATCCAGTTCCCAGCACTCATGTTCAGTACCTCATGGTACCTGTGACTCAGCTTCAGGTTCTGACACTCTCTTCTGGCCTTTGCAGGCACATATATTCCTGTGCCATACTCATATACAGAATTAAAAAACAAAATAAAACAAAAAGCCAGAAACTTTAGAAGGATGAGGCTAAGCCCAGTGGCGGTGGCTTTTAATCCCAGCACTTGGGAGGCAGAGGCAGGTGGATTTCTATTACTTCAAGACCAGCCTGGTGTAACAGAACAAATTCCAGGACAGCCAAGACTATTCCACAAAGAAACTCTATCTTAAAAAAAAAAAAAAAAAAAAAAAAAAAAGAAGGAAAGATGGAGCTAGAGAGGTGGCTCAGTGGTTGATAGTGCTGGATGCTCTTCCAGAGGACCAAGGTTCAATTCCCAACACCCACATGCGGTTCACTACCATCTATCTGTAACTCCAGTTCCAGGGGATCTGATGCCCTCTTCTGGTCTACAATGGGCATTTCATGCAGGTGGTGCACAGACATATATGTAGGAAAACCACTCATACACATAAAACAAAATATATTCTAAAAAGAAGATAAATAGGGGCTGAAGAGATGGTATAGTGGTTAAGATCAGAGGATGCTCTTCCAGAGAACCTGAGTTCAATTCTCAGCATCCACACTGGGCAGCTCACAACCACCTCAAAAACACTCAACACATAATATAAATAAACCTTAAAAAAAAAAAAAATAGTAAGAAGAGGACATGCAGAAAGCATTGGGTTTAGCCTCCTATGCCAGAAGTTTAAAAATTGTCTTAATATATATTAACATGTACTATCTTGGGGAGAATCTATATATCTGTATCTTGAAAAAACATTCCTGAATATTTATTTTGGCAAAGAGGCAATCTCAGGCTAAGAAATTATAAGGAAAGTATTTAGGGGCAGCTGTCCCATCTTTTAGCTTTGAAAGAAAGATGAGATGCTTACTTACGGGAGAAAGAAGGAGTTTTACAAGGGAATTGATAAAGCACATGCTCTGAAAGGCTGCCATTCATCCGGACAGTAACTTCTAGGGCTGAGTTTAAATGGAGTGAGGGGCAGGCTTCTGGGAAAGCTGCCTCCTCTGAACTTTTGACCAATCTTGTTAAAGAAAAACAAGATTATTTTTGAAATTCTCAGCTTTCCTTACAACATGGGATTTGTGAGTAAAATGCCATCTCTCTGTAGGAAATGGTGCAGGCTCCAGCAGCAGTCACCAGGATGCAGTGCAGCACTGGAGTGGATGCTGCTGAGGAGCATGAGATGCAGACTGGCTTCCTTGTGCTTACAGCCACCCCCACAGGCCACACTTCTAAATGTCTTCCTGACAAAGGGGCTCCATGGGCTCATCTGTCACAGAAATGCCTTGTCTATAGACTGTCATCTTGGCTAAACAAAGTTCATCCCAGTCACCACCACTTAGCGGTCTACACAGCAGATTGATTCATCAGGCATGGATGGATGCACCTACCCAACACCTCCCACCTCATCAACTGGGGAAAGTCACCTTCACTTGGCATCACATTACAACCTAAAGTTTCCTGAACACACAATGTCTTACTATTGATATAGAATTCAAGAAGAATATATTTTATTTTTTCATAAAAGTTTTAACAAAAATATATTTTTCCCTTAACTTAAAAATACAGTTTCAGAAAGCAAAACTCGGGTTGTTATAATTCATCACACATTTTACAAACAGTAGAGGGAAGCAGTCATCAATGTGTGTAAAGCAATGGGTGCTCACTTCAGAAGCTTGACTCTGTCCTTGAGCACCTTAAAGGCAGGATTCTTGCTAATTTTCTTGTTGAAGATGGCCAGGAGCTCCTCCTCCGACATGTGATTGTCACTCGTCACTGCATGGTACTGAGCTATAACCTTTACAAAGAGAGACAAATGTCAGGGAGAAGGCCACGCTGTAGATGTGCTCAGCAAGTCTACCTGTAAACAAGGCTTCTTTGGGCATGAAGTACATGAAAAAAAGTCCAGATGTGGGTCAACATTGAAACATAAAACCCAGAAGCTGGTCACACAAGTGTGCTCTGCTTGTGAAGACACAGCAGCTGCTCAGGTATGTACACAAATGTATGTCACACAAAGCTACAGAATCAAACAGGGCAGGCAAAATAGCTCAAGGAAGGACTTGCCTTGCAAGCCTGATGGACCCATATGGCAGAAGGAGAAAACACATTCCTATAAGCTGTCCCCTGACTGCCACATTTCTGCCAGAAAGCACACACTTCCCAAGCATGCACCGCCACCCCCCCCACACACATAAATAACTGCAATAAAATTTGTTTTAGAAAGGCAGTCATTTACATCAGAGAGCAAAATGCCTGGAAAAATCACTTCTGGTCATTTCCAGTACAGTCAACTGAAGGCAGTGTATGCTGTTTTTAGACAGGTAAAGGGTCAGAGAGCTAACACCATAGCTTGGCTGCAAGAAGAATGGGTTTGTTCCAGTTGCACTTGTGGGCAGCTCTGAAATTCTGTCTGTCTTAGTGTTTCAGGTTAAACAATACACAAACATTTAGAGACAAGTCCTCCCCAGCTGTTCCAGGCCTTATTTTGATGCAGAATGTACCTTTTTCTTTAACTTTTTGACTGATATCTCGTTGTCTGGAGCCTGTTTCAGAACAGCTTTAATGGTCCCTTTCCAGTTGAATTTACCTACAATGCAAAGAGTAATGCATAAGGCCTTTTGTTTTGTCACCAAAGGAGAAACAAAACAAAACAAAAAACAACCCAAAAAACCCCAAAAAACAAACAACAAAAAACCCTATCTTTGTGTGCTTCCTGGGAAATGACATCACTGTTCCTTGAACAAGACACCAAGTTCTTCACTAGCCCAGCAACAGGGGCCTCTAGGGACCAACTGTCCTTCAGAGCACCATACTCAGTGAGGAAAGATGGTCCTCACAAGCATCATGGTAGGAACAGATTCCTGGGAGACAGGATCAACAGAAACACTGAGAGGGGCATCTAGAGACTATGGGGCATAGAAGATGCAGCCGAGCAGCTCAGCTTGCTCCTGCTTTTCCTGCTATGCCCAACTCTAACTGAATGCTAAACCCAGAGTAAAACATGGAAAGGTGGTGAGAGAGAATAGCAGCGTCTCCAAGTTTGCCAGGGGACAGGCTCTTCTGCTCCACAGTCTAGATCTGGAGCCAAGAAAGCAATTGACCTGGAAGGTCATCAGGTATAAGTCAGCCAACCTACAGATTTAGCAAAGGAGCAAAGAAGGGGAGGCCTGGCCTGCCACCATCACTGACAGCACAACCATTAACCCTAGGCTAGCACCACAGCCTGAGTTCAACCAGTAACCAGTGCTGGTCCAGGTTGAGTTGGGGACAGAAATCCTGCCTTTTAAGGCTGTGGCAGGAACAAGGAATGTCAAAGATGAACAAGAAATCTGAACTTTAGTCCATGTTGGTGGGTAATGAGTAACAACAGAGACCCCAAAGGGAACCCTCCTTGGCAGTGACAAGGAGCAGGGAACTTGGGACTTCCTTTGCCTCTACTCAGTGGCAGGAACACCCACCACCTTAAAGTCTGGGTAGAAAGCTGGGTAAGCAGGAGGATCATAAATTTAAGGCCAGCTAGTATGGCACACAGAAGGTAAAGGCCATCCTAAATTGGCGATATGGAAAACTCAATGATGGACTGTTTGCTTAGCACAGGGAAGGACCCATTCTGTTCAAGCCTTAATGGTGGGAGAGGGGAATAGCTGGGCATGGCGGCACACATCTTTAGTCCCAGCACTCAGAGGCAGAAGCAGGCAGATCTCTGTGAGTTCAAGGCCAGTCTGGTCTAGAATAAGTTTCAGTACAGCTAGGGCTACACATAAAAACCCTGCCTCAAAAATAAAACAAATATATATGTATAACACACACACATATAATCTCAAATTATAATACTGAGAGAACAAAACCCCTAAATCCAACTAGAAAAGGGACAAAAGGCCAATAAACACCCAAACATCCTTAAAAGTCTTCAGTCTACAAAGTCAGAGAAGCTTCAGGAGATCTGAGAACTCTGGGCAGTCACTGAACCTCCTCCTCCTGTGGTTCTGACTCCCATCCTGGCTCCTTTCTGCTGGCAGAGGGAGAGGGTGGAGTCCACATGGAGAATTTGGATTTGGCACTTCACACCAGAACTTCTAATTTCCCAATGCAGGAGCTCTGTGTGAGAGGTGGCACTTAAGAGGAGCCCCCCCCCCCGTCTTGGATTCTGACAGTACATATATGGAGAGCTTAATATAATAATAATAATAATATTGTGAGGTGGCCATGGAGCTTCATACAGGGAGATACTAGCAACAGAACTAGAGGCAGAAAGGGGACAGCTATAACTGCCTGAACCTCAACACATCTCTACGGGACGAGAAGCTAGACAAGGCAGATGGGGAAGGTGGGAAGGCAAGCCTTGGGAAACAGCACTATATATACAATATATTGCTATGGTTTGGATCCAGAGTGCCCTAAAGAATGGGGCCCAGCTTGATACCACTGAGAAATACAGGAACCCTGACAATGTAAGATACTAGTAAGCCTTTGGGTCACTGCAGAATTGACCTTCAAGAGGCTGTGGGACCCGAGTCTCTTCTTTTTTCCTTTTTGGCCCTTTGAGCAGCAGGGCCCTATCACAGACCCTAAATCAACAGAACTAGTGACCATGAGCCAAAATTATTGATTTTATGATTTGATCATCTCAAATATTAGTTACGGTAATGAAATGCTGGCAAACCTTTCTATGTTTTCAACCCAGATTCCCCTTTTTCCTAAAGGTACCTTTCGCTGGAACCTCATGGTCCCCGGCCTCTCCCTCCTCAGGCTGCTCTGGCAACTTCATCTTTTTCTTCTTGTGATCAGACTCAACTGTTAGAGAAGCACAAAGGTTTAGCTGCTTCCAGCCAAAGCCCAGCCTGGCATCAGCATATCTCTTCTCCACCCCCCCACCCCCCCAAGCAACAGAAGGCTGAGAAGTGAGGTCAGCTGGAGCCTTAGAGTCAGAATGTGAGGCCTAACATATTTCCCTGTACCCCAACTCAAAGTCCCACTGAGGACCCAGTGTGTGGGCTGAGCACATACCTGAGTGTTTTCGCCGCTTCTGTTTTCTTGCCTCTGTCTTGGTCTGCTCCTCATCAGCATCTCCCCCAGGGCCGGCATTTCTGTCAGCACCCTCTTCCGAGGCCTGCCCACCCCGGGCCCTCTTCTTTTCTGGCGGGCCGTTGGCCTCGGCCGTCTCTTCCCCACCAGCCTCCTGGCCCTTTTTGCGTTTCTTTGGCTTCTGGTCCTTCAGGTTTTCCGACTTCAGCTCTTTCTTCTCCTTTTTCCTATTCTTCTGTCGCTCCTCCTTCCTTTCTCTTTTATTCTTCTTTGCCTCTACTTGTTGCTCCGTGGTGCCATTGGTTTTTGCAGATGGAACCTTAGTGGGGATCTCTGCTTCTGGCTTGGCCACGTGGCTGGATGGCTGCTGATCTTGCTCCTTTTAAAGTAAAAACAAGAATCACCTAATTATCTGATCTGGCCATGCCTATTGTCCATTCTATACTGTTTATGATTATGACACCAACAGCTAAAATTTAGCAATACCAGAACAAAAGGAACAACAGAAAACACCCCCAGGATCCCACCCCACTCCGGAACCTGTTTTCATGATACTAAAGGGCAAAATGAAGCCAGCCTGTGAATCTAACTCACTGTCACCCTTTATCTAGATGAGGACAGAACAGCCAGGTGAGTGTGGGGTGTCATTTTGTGGAAAATGTGTTACATTTGCTCATGCTGTGGAACATTTGTTTAATGATGCAAAGATGAGTTGCATTCTTTTACACTGCAGTTGTTTAACTCTGTGAAGCTGGGTTACTTTGCCTGTCTAAATGCCTGATTGGGTTAATCGAAACAGCCGATAGCTAGGCAGGAGAGGGATAGGCAGGGCTGACAGGCAGAGAGAATAAATAGAAGAGAGACGACAGGACAAGAAAAGGAGGAGGATGAGAGGCTAGCCACCCAGCTTGACATAGAATACAAACAAACAAAGGTAACAGACGTAGAAAAAGGTAAAAACCCAGAGGCAAAAGGTCGATGGGATAATTTAAGAAAAGCTGGATAAAAATAAGCCAAGCTAAGGTTGGGTGTCTGTGTGTTTACTTGGGAACTGGGTGGCAGGCTCCCAAAGAGCAGAGTCAGACAACAACCAGCTACAGTGTCAGGGAGCTGTACGTCTGCAGAGCAGGGCGCAAGGTCCAGTTCCACTGCTAGCAGGTATAGCAGAGCAACTGCTTCATCTGTAGGCCCTTCATGTACAGCTAACATATGGCTAACATGAGAAAGGTATGCCCTGTGTCTAGTACAGTGGACACAATGCAGGTAGGTGTTCTGTAAATGCAGTACAAAGGCACTATCACATCATCCTTCTCCAGGTGAGATGGCCACCCTCAGGATGATCAGAGAGCTGCCAGGGTGAAGAATGGGAAGTAAAATCTGCTAGGGTCTGAGTGACTCTTGCACAGGCAGGCACTGCAGATTGGCTTCTGATGGGATGAAAGCAGAAGTGGCAGAACCTCAAGACAAGGGCTATAGGGTTAGGTCACCAGGGCTGCTGCCCACAGTGAGTTAGGACCAAACCCGAACCTTGTTAGCTTCCTGCCAACCATGTCACTACTTCCCAAAATGCTCTATCAGAACACTATCTGTATCTGCCAGAAGCTGAATAGATGGAAGCACCTCATCTTAGACTTCCAGCCTGCAAAAGTGTGAGCCAACCAAGCTTCTTTCCTTCACAGAGCCCAGGCTGAGGTTGCGGTAGCCCAGAAATCTAAGGCCCTGTGTGCACTGTGCTGAAAAAACTTCCTGCCTACTTCTGTACTTAGCTAAGAATGGGCAACAAGTCCTTGCAAACAGTTCCCCTCTCTGCTACATTCCCACCGTACTGTTCCCTCAAGATGCATGAGAACAGTGCACTGAACGGCCTGGACGTTGTGGATACCTTCAGAGGGAGGAATAAGGCTGCTCCAGGTGCTGGAAAGCCTGGTGGAAGCATTCACAAGCATGACAGCAAATTCCATTCCTCAGTCACTTGCAAATGACATGGGACAAGTTACTCAGTCCTCTGTGCAGTGCCAAAATGAAGGCAAAGCAGCCTTCACTCGGTGTGCTAACTCAGTGCTGAGGAGGACAGCATGAGAAGCAGACAAACTAACAGCTGATGGTTTCTCAGAAGCTGACAAGGCCCCTGGGGAAGAGAGGCTTAATGTGAATCCAGAACAGGCCAGCAGCAGGAATGGGAGATCCTTCACCCTTTTCCTACGACCGTCGTCTTCTGGTAAGTTACTGCAATGTATTAGCCAGCTTCTCACTGCCATATGAACATCTGAGGTGACTGACTAGCTTAGAGAATGCTTATCATAGCTGATGATTCTGAAGGTTCTTCTCCAAGACTGAAATGCTTCAAGTCTCAGGCAAGGCGCAGCAGGGTAAATACTCATGTCATGAATCAGAAAGCACACAGAACAAGAAAGGGGCTAAGGTCTCAACATCCCCTCAAATGCATGTCCTCAATGTCATAACTTCTCCAACCAGGCCCTTCTTGCTAAAAGCTCCATACCTCCCAACAGTGCCAGAGGCTGAGCCTTCATCACACAGGCCTTTGGGGACATTCAATCCACAGATAGTACACATGACCACTGAGGCCAGAGCCTTCAGCTTCCCTTCCCCAAGCTTAGACCCAGTCTCCAAATGGTGCAAACCAGTTCCCAGATGTAGGATGGAAAGCACACAGACACCCTTAGAGACTCCATTCTACTCCATTCCCTGCTCCCCAGTGATGTCTTGCCCAACTCTTCTGCAGTCAACAGCTCCTTTCCTCCCTGCAGTCCACTGCCTTTGGATCTTCACAGCACTAAGACTTGGCCTGATATATAGCCCTGCATCCACTGCCGTTTCCACCACGCTCAGCTCCACTGATGCTGGCCGCACTCACAGCACCCTGCTAACTGACAAGGGGAGAAACTGTACATCAGAAATAGAAAACCCCACCCGTCATGCCTGCAGTTAGAGGAGAATATGCCCAAGGCCAAACCAAGCCAGAGGTCCTGTCGCTCTCTAAACAGTCACTGGGCAGAGGCACAGGAGATGAAGTAACCACTCGCACACATGGCTTAGCTGTCAGAACACAGCAGCAGAGCTAATTGTTCATTTTCTTCAATTTTTCATGAATTCCAAAGAACTAGTAAAAAGTCAAAACCCTGCAGCTATTTGAACTAAGCAATTTCAAATCCTTGAATTTTCTGTAAAAATAATAGAAATAACCTTTTAAAATTATATGTCACATTCATGTCAATTAAACGGTTTTAAGATTTCAATGGCCCAATCTATGAGTTGTCTCCACAATAAGTACAAGATAAAACACAAGGTGAGTTTCTTTTTATCTCACCTTATTGCTCAAATTAACAATTCCTTTTCGTGTGTGCATATATACAAGAACACCTGTTCATGTGTACAAATGTAGAAGCCAGAGGTCAACTCCAATGACCTTTTTAGTCATTTTCCACCCTGTGCTTTGAGCCAGGGCCTCTCATAAAACCTGGAACTTTATAGTTAGGTGAGACAGTTTGGCTATCAAGTCCCCAGGATCCAGCTATCTCTCTGTCTCGTGGACAGGGTTACAGACAAGCCATGCCCAGCTTGTAGTGAACACTGTAGATCCAAAGCCGGGTTAGGGTTAGGGTTAGGGTTAGGCTTATGCAGCAAGCACTTTATAGTAACATTAAGTTCTAGAGTTCCAACTCGAGAAAGACTAGTCAGAGCATCCTCCTGTTTTCAAACCACTCAACAAAGTTCTCAAACAGGATGTACGCAGGCAGATAGCTGTGAATTAACAATGAAACCAACAATGGGGGTGAAAAACAGCAAGCCAAGTCCTGCTCCTATGGTCCACACCTGGGGGCTCTCTACCCAGTCACTTTCAATAGGTAGCTAATGGTTCAAATGCTTTCCCCGTAGCAGAAGCAGGCTCAGGCTGACTGACCAACCACCAAATACCCACAGTAATGCCACAACATGCAAGGAGTCTGGGGCCCCACACTCTTGACTGAAAGATGTGATGTCTACCGCCTGTTTACATTGCTTTCACAGCACCAAATCACTCCTGAGGTATTTGAGGTCCACCATAAGTAAGGAATACATAAAAAGTGTATAGCAGCACAGATATTTTAGATTCAAAAACTGAGGATATAAAGCTGTGCCCTTCACACTGTTCCTTATCCAGTTCCACAGATACAGAGAAAGCCACTAAATATAATCAAACACATACAAAGCACCGCTGAGTCCAGAATCAGGTCAGCCAGACATCAAACCCTGAATCACTCCCATTCACCCAGCCTGACTGCTGTGTCCATCATTCCACAAAAACTGGTCCAATGGAGTGGAATGAAGTGGCAAGTATGCAGGCTGAATGGCTGTCTCTGTACACTGAGTGTTTCCAGCTCATTCTTTCTCATCAAGGAGAAAGCACAGAGGCTCTCTGCAAATATCCATCTGAACCTCCACACACAGCACCCCGTTCCGTTACCCCCAGGTGTCTGTCATACTATAATCACAAGGTGGAGTGGACTCACACTGCTGGATGCTTCAGAGAAGACGTTCCACACCTGCTCCAGAAGAGAGTCACTGTGCACTTTCAGGCTGTTTCTCATCCAGTTCTGTAGACACATAGAGAAAGCCGCTGTTCCCTCTGACAGGTCACTGATGGGTCCCACCCCGAATTGGGAAGGTCATTTAAATTCATACCTGAAACTTTGCCTTTTTTCTGGGAACATTGTCAAAAGCACTGATTTGCTGCAAAAGTTCTCGAACCTTAGGGCTAACATTGGGCTTCTTTATTAATTCATTAATTTTCTATTTAAAAAAAAAAAAAGAAGAAGAAAATCAGCACTGAGGTCCTGGCCAAAGCTATTAGGCAAGAAAAAGGAGCCAAAGCCTTCCTAACAGAAGGAAAAAAATCAAATCAAATATTCATAGGCAGTATTTGAAGGAATGTGGTCTTGCATATAGAAAGTCCTAGAGGGGGCAATCAGTTAGAATTAACTCATTCAGCAGAACTGCAGAATACATAATCAATTCTTAAAATGCAAGCTGCATTTTTATATGCCAACAACAACAACAACAAAAAAAACAATTCAACTGATTAAGAGAATTCTATTTGCAATACAATATAAAGAATAGATTAATTAGAAAAACCACAACCAGGTGAAATAATTATGCACTAAACACAGTTAAAGAATCAAAGAGGGTATTAATTCATAGGCTGAAGCAACAGGAAGATGTCAACCTGAAAGCCATGGCAAAGTCTAGCTGTAACCTGTGGTCTAATTCATGTGAAACCCCAAGGTACTCCAAAGGACAAAAACAGTTATCCTAAAAAAGTTTCTGTTTCTTCTAAATTCAAAACTCACCACAAAACTACAATGATCCAAAGTGTGGTACTGCCACAAGGACCACTGGGAAACAGAAAAAGTCCCTGAGGATATGGTGAAAGGGTTTTTGACAAGAATGGATGTCAAGACCAGGCCATGGAAGAATGGATCCCCTTTTCAACAAATGCTGCTCCAAAGGAGATAATCACATGGACACTGAACTCTTATGTTACATTTTAAATAAATAGTAAATCAAAGATCTAAAGATGAAAATCCTTCATGCTATCTAATCTGGTAATGATTAACACCAGACAGACAACACTGAGGGCCAGCAGGATGGCTTAGTGGGGAAAGGTGTTTATGTGGAGGTCAGAGGACAGCCTCTATCACTTCTCTCCTCCTATGCAAGTGCCGGGAAGTAAACTCAGGTTGTGGACTAGGTGGCAGCACCTGTATCGGAGCTGAGCTGATGTCGGCTATACACATCTTAAAGGTTTCTGCAGATTCTCAGCTAGACAGCTTCCGTAAGTCCTCCTGATCATGCCAGGAGTATGCACCTTCAGAGAAGCCAACACCTCAGGTTCACACTCACATTCTGCAACTCAATTTGATCTTCTACTACTACGAATATGATCTTCAAGAAATGCAGTTTCCACAAAAGTGACATCTGTCCAGTGAGTTCCCCTTCTTTTAAACTGGAGCTCACCACTTTCGTAAATAGTTCCACTTTATTTAACTAGAAAATTCTTTACACTTGTCAAATTGTTTACATGTTCAGCTGTGACAGACTGACATAGCTTAAGCTGTAAGGTTCCCATCAATGGGACCTGAACACTTCAGTTTCGCTTTACTTGTGAGCACAATCTGTAAACGAACACATCAGCAAAGATAAAAATTCTATCTTCTTCAAGATGTTCTGACACTTCTACTCTGGCCTGAGGCTTTGAGACTTGTCTGCACAGGTGACACCTACCACTGGACCCCCAGAAGGAAGCAAATGTGGGATGACAGTCTGGACGGAGCTCCTTACCTGAATCCATGCCTGCTGCTTTGCATCACCTTTGTGTGTCTTAGCTTCATAGTCTTTGCCTCCGTACTTCTGACCTTCACTGATGCACTTCACATGGCTTTTATAGTCATCGCCCCTGCAGAGGGACCCAAGTTTCATCACTAGGTTGACAAAGGGCTAGTGGCTTTCAAAGACAGCACACTGCTCACTGTTGTGACTTTCCACACCTGGCCACTGTACCAATAGCCTAACTCTTAACCTAGTTATTTTGCTTATTTGTTACTTTCTTCAGAGCAATGGGAGTTGACAGAACCATAACAAAGTACACCCCATTCCACACACACCCCCAAGTCCCTTATTCTGAATGCTCATCCTTGCATTGAATAGTGGAAGCAATATGCCAGCCAGAAAGTTGAATAATCAAATTTTCTCGAAAAATATTTTTTTTTTTTTTTTGTGGTACTGAGAACTGAACCCAGAGCCTCTGCATATGGGACAAGAGCTCTACAACTGAGCTGTAAATAATATGCTCCCAACTGTGTGTGTACCGAGTGCCACAGAGTACAACGAGGACAACTGGTGGGAGGGCATCTCTCTCCCATCTTAGCTTCTGAGAATGGATCTTAGGTACCCAAGCTTGCAGGGCAGGGGCTTTAAAGCCAACCCAGCCCTCACCAGCCCCCAATTCTCTAACCAACAGATCCTGTCCCTCTGGTCTCCCCTTAACAGGTCCTTAAAAGAAATGGCACTCCCTGAAGAGCCACACCAGACTTGGTCAACAGACCCTAAGGTTTCCTTCTTGGTCTCTGTCTTTATTTTGCTCCTCTATTTTCCCAAGCTTTCCTTTCTGGGGTGAGAACTTCTATATCTGGATCTTCAGAACTTACCAGAAATCTTTCCCACAGTCAATGCAAGAAAGACACTCACAGTTTCTACAGACAGATACATGCTTTTCCACCTGTATTTTCTTCACTGATTCACCACATGCATTGCATGTAAAAAATACCATTTTTGTTTAAATGATTATATATTCTGAGACAGGTTTGAACTCTTGCCCCTAAAAACAAAACAAGATAAAGATAATTAGCTCACATTCCTCCCAATAAATGAATTCCAGTAAAAGAGCAGGCTCAAAGTTTACCAGTAATCCTAAGAGAAGTAACCTACTACCATTGTCAGAAAACCTCTCGAGCTCAGCACAGGCTAGGAACTATGCTCAGGAGTTAGTGTAATGAGCCCCCACAGCACGCTTACTTCAGGAGGGATGCCATGGCTCAACACAACATTTCTACGAGGCTTCAGAGACATGGGGGAGTAAAGAGTAAGGAACTCGCCCAGGACAGCATAAAAGGATTAAACCTGGCAGACTGCCAGCACAGATAAAGCTTTCACTAATGATCAAGCATCCCTCCCCGCTATGATGTACTAAATCAAAGTGACAACAGTGCAGGTGTGCAGTGCAGATTGTTACTGTGACTTAGACAGCAGCAAAGCAAGGGGACAAGCAGTGGAACTTAGTAAGTGGAGAAGCTGAAGAACAACCCCAATCAAGGCTAAAGATGATTCCTACATGCTCCATGATGAAGTCACAAATGGTAAATCAAAGATATCCCCTTGGCCTCAGTGGACAGGGACAAAGCACATATTATGGCTTTGCACACAGGCAGGAAGAAAAGGAACCTGAATCTATCACAGGTGCTCCCAAACCCAGGTGTGCCAGCCTCCCTAAGTGCACCCAGCCTGGAGGGCATCTGCACACACATCTTGTTCATGTTGAACACATGCTACTGTACACTGCAGACTTCCAAAGTGTTACAAATGACCCAGTAACTTTCCATCCTTACACAGCCTTTTAATCACTGGACTCTTAAGCGAGCAGTGCTGTTCTTACTAAAATGGGCTTTGTTCAGTCCAAATACTGAGAACTGCTTAATCCAGAACCCTCTTTCTCAGTATGAAATGAAGCCGAGGACCAAGTGAACACACATGACTTGTTTCTTGTAAGAACTCAGCACCAACAAGCTGCACTTGGTTTACAGTGGATTCTCAAGCATGAACCACCATTCCACCCCACCCCACCCCACCCCACCCCACCCCACCCCACCAGTGCTGGTGAGGTCATGCCAAACCAAGAACAGGACTGTTTTCTTCCATTGAGCCCTGAATGGAAATGTCCATCTGGGTATACAAAGTTCCCCTGCCTTGTGGGATGCTGGTTCATCTTATACCCTAGATACAAATCACAGGTCTTTGACACCAATGTCTTGGGCCTCCCTCCTTAGCTTTGTTTTTTTAAAAAACTTTATTTATTTGCCTTGGTGTTTGCCTGGAACTGGGAACTGGAACTACAGACAGTTGTGAGCTGCCATGTGGATGCTGGGAATTGAACCCCGATCACTCTGGAAGAACAGTCAGTGTTCTTAACCACTGAGCCATTTCTCTAGCACCCCCCCCCCAAGAGCTGATTAGCAAGGGAAAGCACATGGACAGCTATAGCCTGGCACCAACGATCATACAAGATAGATGGAACCATTCTAGGCCACGCAAGTATTGCTATTTGGCCTGGTTTTTATAAAGACATGTAACACAGTCCCATGTTTAATGTTACTCACAGCCTGGCTTCTGAGATGCTTACTATCAGTGTGCACAAGGCAGATGAAGGTAAATAAAGGTCAGGCAGCAAAGGCAGTGAGAAAGTGAGTGAGAGAACATCAGAATGAGAGCGCACCTCAGATGTTACCTAGTATGGACATTCTTACACACTTATAAGATAACAAGACAAAAGTTGCTGGTTAAATACCAAGAGATGGATTGAGATGGATAGCACAAGGAGCAGCTGCTGCGATTAGCTAAAGGAGCCACTTCAAAAATCAGAAAGCTCTTCCAGAATGAGGCTGATGAAGAAAACACTCCTCCAGCTTAATGTGGCAGAGAGCTTTCCAGCCTCCGCTCCAAACCGCCAACACCACACTCGTGCCAGGTCACAAATCTCCAAACCCAAACAAGCCAAAAAAAACTACTACAACACTCCACCACCAAGAACTGCTATTACTGGCCAAGGGAGGAGAGAATGGGCTTCAGAAACCTGAGGTCCACAGATCTGCTGGTTGGGAAAGACCAGAATTAAAGGCCTGGAAATGAAGGACACTGGAAACAAGGTACAGAAGGACAGAAATGATGTGTCAAAAAATATGCTTACAGAGTCAGGGTACAGTGTGAACACCAACTCAGGGGAAGGTTGGGAATCAGTTCATATGTCCAATGAAACAGCAGCCACGCTAAACTGCTTTTCTATCCATTTATGTGATATGAAAGGGGGAACTATGTCTGTCCACCTGCTAGGCTAATGAGATAAGATTTGTAAGGAGCTTATTCATGATCCAGAGAGGACAACCCAGCCCCAAGGGTCACCGTGGCTGTGCAACACATCCAATCTAGGGAAAATATCTTCATTTAGGAGACATATGCAGCACATGCTACAAAGGATGGTAAGGCTCAGAATCTGGTCCCCATGCTTTCTCGGCAAGCACTTTACAAGTAGAACTATCTCTCCTTTTTAGCCAGCTCAACTGATCATCCAGCAGGATCCAAGTCTTAGTCCAGGCTTTACAGAATCTCAAGTGTGAAGGCTTCAAACTACAAAAGGAACTAGCAATGAAATGAAGCCAGCAATGTCCTGTGAGGTGTCCATTGCTGTGATAAAACACGATGACCAAAAGGAACCTGGCAAAGCTAGAGGTCAACTTCAGGAGTTACCCACCTTCTTTCTTTTTTTTAAAGATTTATTTTATTATGTCCATAAGTAGCTTGCCTCTATGGATGTACCTAGTACAGAAGAAGGCATTGAATCTCTTGAAGTTTGGGTGGTAGGAATTGAACCCAGGCCCTCTGAAAGCCCACCGAGTACTCTTAACCACTGAGCCATGTCTGCAGCCCCCTACCTTGTCTCTCACTGGGAATTGAAGGACTTGCTGATGACACCAGGCTAACTAACTGGTTAATGAGCCACAGGGATTCATCACCATACCTTGCTATTTAGCCTGGGTTTTGGGTAAGAGAATTCAGATCCTTATGCTTCTGTGGCAAGCATTTGCCCTAAAAACAGCACATCTTTCTTTTTTTTCTTTGGTAGAGTTTCAACTAGGCTGGCCTTACAGAGTGTTGGGATTAAAGGCGTGAGCTGCCATCACCCAGCTAAAACAGCACATCTTAAAGGCCAGGCAGGCAATTCCAGCACAATACCAGTGAGCAAGCCACTGCTCCCTTTAAACGTCAAGTTTTCCCCATTTACAATATAGGGGCTCAACCTACATTAGACACAAGCCCCTTTCGGGAGAATTCCCAGAAATCACAGGTGAAGTGTAAGACAAGAAAATACCCTCCTGGGACGGGGGGGGGGGGGGGGTGGGACCATGAATGAGTTTCTACGGAGGCTCAAGGAGTCTGACACAATCTGAGCAAATCCCGTGTCCTAGGCCCTCAGTGGTTACAAGTTAGGCTTGCAGGACACACACCCCTCCACCTGTCTCCTAAGCGGTAGTTGCTGCAAGAAAGTCCTGACATTTTCTGAGCAACTACTATATGCCAAGCTTTTTACCCCTGTAATCTTTACACACTCTCCAAGTTAGGTTCTCTAGTACCTCCTCTGGACAAACGTGGAGTCGAGCACAACAGGGTTAAGTAGTCTAGTTGTATCTAGTTGGAGATTTGGGGACTCGCACGCACTTCTTAGGTCTTTGGTCCTCTGCGCTCCAGGAGCTCTCGGGCACCTCCTCAGGACCCAGTTCACGAGACTCAGAAGAGCCTTCTCGCCATTAGGCAGCAGGTCTGAAGCCCTGTGCGGTGGGGACCAACCATACCATCTGGCCCTCTCTAAAAACCGGGATGCAATTTCTCCCGAAGCCCACGACTCCATCCTTTGCCCCCGAGCAGATCCTTATCGCCCTCCCTCCAGGCCCCGGGCTCCAAGCCGCCGCCCTCACCTCTCAGCAGACTCCGCCAACGGTCTTAACCGGCTGCCGGGAGCACGTGGAGGCGCAGCCGCCCAGCTGAGCACCGCCACCGGCTCGCCTACCTCACCCGCGCAGAATTCACGCCCAACCGGCCCGCGCCAATGCGCCTGCGCGTTACGGTCACGCCCCAGGCGGAAGTGACGGCGCCGGAAGTCGCCGATGAGCCGCGGAGGGGGCGTTGTCGGAATGGTTCCGTGGCGGTTGGAGTCTTGCAAGTCTAGAATCTGAAGGGGACTAGTGACGAGGAGGCTGCCGGGCCGGAGCGACCTCCGGTGGTAAGGCGACCCGGGGCTCCGGCCTCGCGCGAGCTGCAGGTCTGAGCGGCTGCGGTGCGCGTGGGCTTGCTGACAGCGCAGTGTGATGGGCCTGAGCACAAAGCTAGGCTCCGGGCTTGGGGGCCAGGCAGGCCTCCTTCCTGCAGTCACCCTTGCTGCGGTCTGAGTGCATCTGGTGTCTGCGTCGCCCCAAGATAGGAGAGGCGTCCCGCCTCGTTTACCACGGAGCCATCTGTGCCTTGGCGGCCTAGCCTGCAAAATGCTGTTATTGCCGCGCCTACTCTTTGGGACTTTGTAGACTAATAAATGAGTCTGTGCAGGCCATATGCGGAACAGGTATCTGCAGTTTAGTAAGTGCTCACTAAACGTTACCTGTTCTCAGCCTGTAAGACATCATTTAATATATGATCGTGGTCACTGTTGCTTAAATGAGTGTAGTGGTCACTGTTTGTTGCTTAAATGAGTGAATGAAAGTCAAACAGGCTATAAACAGTATTGTGAGAAACAACCCCGAAAGTGGGCATTTGACTTTGTCAGGGAGGTTCCCTTCTATTTATTTGTTTATTGTGGCTGCCATGGCAGGGCATAACAGTTGAGGTGGTTCAGATGAGAGAGTTTACTTTCTGACAGTTATGGAGGATGCAGGGTCATGAGCATGGTATCATCGAGTCTGCTTGCTGTAGAGGATCGTCCTGGCTTACAGCTGGTCACCCTCACATAATCTGTCCTCTGTGCCACTGCACCACTAGCATTTTTGATTGTATCCACAAGTGTTTCCATAAGGATATCTTTCACATTGAAACGGGGCGCATCCTAAGGGCTCTTTTTAACCCATTTGCCTTATTAAAGGTCTGATCTGTACAGGTAATTAAATTCAGAGGTTCTGGAGAATGCAACGGAACACATAAAGAGCCCATTTTGGTAACATGCACTTGTAATCCTGGTATTGGGGAGATGGAAACAGGTGGGTCCCTGGGCTCAGTAAACCTCTCATCTCAATAAGAGACCCTGTCTCAAAAACTCAAGTGGACAGCTCCCGAGGAACAATGCCTAAGGTTGCCTCTGGCCTCCACACACATGCACACATATCTGCACATACGTATGGAAAAAGAAGTAAAGATAAACACAGTAGCTAACTCCTGAGGACCCCCTCCAAAGCTTGATATAAACAGACCACGGCAAATGTCCCACAAATTATCTGCTGGTGTTGACTACTTGGCAGAATCGCCCCACCAAGCAGAAGGGCCTTTGCTGTGGGAGCCCCCTCTAGGCTAACATTTCATCAAGGCTCCTTTTCCCTTGAGAAGCCCTTCTTTGTTCTCATCATTGAAGCCTTTTCTGTGTCTTCGTGCCCTTTCCCCCTGGTATTCCCATTGCTTGATATCTTTCATATTGATCTTCCTACTGTCATAATCTTGATTTAGATTTTAGCTTGCTGAACTAGAAGGAACCCTACAATCCTCTAGTTCCATGGGGTCACCCCATCGCCAAACTACAAGCTGAGCACCTGTGAAGCCTAGACACCTGTTAGACAGGTGTCGGGGCTACAATGATCAATGAAGCAAATGTGGGCCGTGCCTTTACTTTATAAAGGCCGTTTCTTCTGCCAGCTAGGCCGCTCCACTAATAGTCCATTCTGCTGTGAACTTGTCAGTGGATCAACCCATTGAGGAAATTCACACCCTTGTGACCTGGCCATCTCACATTTAAACTCTGCTGCATTGAGGACTAAACTTTAACTATTATCTGTGGGAAATATTTCATATCCAAACAACATCAAGGCCCAGAGGTACTGTTAAAAGAATCTCTTGAGTTTGGTTTTGTGGGTGTGACTTTGTCTTTAGTGTTTTTGCTCTAAATATGAAATAAAGACAATCTGTGGCTTCTTTGATGCTTAGTGTGGGAGGGTCTCTGCAGGTTTTACAGCAGGCAGGGAAAAACAATCAGGGTATGTAGATAGATATTTGGGGGGCTGCCAGCTTACAAAAAGAAATGATACAGACACTTATTAATTATAAAAACTTGGCCTTAGCTTGGGCTTGTTTCTATCTAGCTCTTATAACTTTAATTAACCCATTTCTATTAATCTATGTACTGTCACATGAATCATGGCTTTTATCTCTCGTGTATGTTCTGCTTCTTTTATGTCTGGCTGGCAATGCCCCACCCCCTTCTTTATCCCAAAGCTCTGTGTCTGGAAGTCCTGCCTAAACTCTTCCTGTCTAGAAGGTCATTCAGTTCTTTAACCAATCAGAAGGTGCCTTGGCAAAGACACAGTTTTCACAGTGTACAAAAAGATAATTCCACAAAAAGGGTGAAGGAAGAACAAAGTTTGGAGCAGCCTGATTTTTGTAGCTAGTGCTGGGCCAGGACTTCTAGAGTCTGACCCAGATCATTTTACTTTTGCCATCTTTAAACACAGCACAGTTTTAGGGAAAAAAAAAATTCTGATAACAATTAAATCAGTCCCAAGTGCACAACAATTTTAAATATATGTTGAGATTCTTTTTTTTTTTTTTTTAAGATGGGGTTTCTCTGTGTAACAGTGCTAGCTGTCCTTGAACTTACAGAGATCTGCCTGCCTCTGCCTCCAGAGTGTTGCGATTAAAGGCATGTGCCACTACTAACCAGCACACTGAGATTCTTTACAAAATACATCTGGTTCCCTTCACAAAGATAGCTATTGTTTACTCAGAGATAGTGTCCCAGATATAGGTCTAGGAAGATTGACTAAGGTAAACATAATGACACCTGTGGGTGTCAGAATTGGCCTGGCCCTAAGATTCATAGAACTCACTTAGGCTATTGTACAAATGACGTCTCTTATAAGGATGAGTTTTATGGCCTAGAAATAATGCTCAAAGTTTTAAGGGGAAAGGTTCTGGGGTAAGTAAAACATATAATCTGGAAGATATGGGCAGGGCCTGCCTCAATAGGTAGCAACAGGTTACCAGGTTGTAAACTACATTTCCCCCCATAATTTCAGAAAAACAACTAAGCACTTCATTCCATTGATGAGGCAAACTGTGCATTTAACTTTTCCTGTCTTCTCCAGTGTTTAGCTGTGTACAAGGCTATTCTGTCCTCTGTAGTTTAGTATACCAGATTGCCATTTAGATCGTCAGTGTCCCCCTCACGTTCCTCTCCCACTGTGTTCGGACGTCAGATGCTGCACCTGATTCTAGTGCATGCCCCCATGTCTAGATGTAATTGTTCCATTAGCTGTGCACCACCCTCACTAGAATTGAAGCTTTCAGAAATTTGGTGTGCTATACTCACTGTTACTGCCCTAGAATATAGTGTTTAGCAGTCACTCAGTAGGGGGATGGGGGATGACCAGGTTTTCAGAGTCCACACAGGAGCTTCTTGTCTCCTTCCCAATCAGAGTCAGTTGTCATAAGGCATGAAGCTTAGTATCACCTGCCCTCTGCCTCTCTGGTATGCCATCTACTATTCAGCCATATTCTGAAGCCTGGCAGGTTCCTGTCCTGGAGGTCCCCACACCTGTTGGTCACAGATCCCAGTAACCTGCACACCCCATTCTCTTGTCTCCTCTTCACTTGTGAGAGGCACAGAGGCACATCGAAACTGACACAGTGCTTTGTGATGTTGCTTTGCCCTCTGTCTGGTGATGGTAGTTATTGTAACTTGTGTCTTACCTCTCCAAACAGGCTCCTGATTTTCTAAAGCTTTGAATTCACTGACCTATATATAGGTGTGTATTTGTTGCTATAAAAAAAATCTGATACTAGCAACTTAAGGAAGGGTTTATTTTGGCTCATACTCTGAGGATACAATCTATCATGGAGGGAAGGCTTGGTGGCAGGAGCAAGAAACAGTTGGTCACATTGCATCTGCAGCCAGGGGACAGGGAGAAGCATGCTACTGCTTGTCTGCTTTCTCTGTTTTATTCAGTCTGGGACTCTGGCCTATAGGATGATGTCACCCACATTCAGGGTGGGTCTTCCCTGCTCATTTAAGCCTTTCTGGAAGTGCTCTCAGGTAGTAAGAATAGTGCACACCCAGGATTCTCAATCTCATCAAGTCGAAGGTCAAGATTAAATCAATAAAGTGTATATAATAAGTATGAGTTTGATCTTAGCTGGCTGGCTTCTTCTCCCCCCCCCCATGCTTGTTTGGGTGTATATCTTGTTTTTAGCTTTAATTTGACATATTCTTAGTTGGCCGTAAAAGAATGCATCTACTCTTATCACAGCCACTTCCTAGATTAGCAGACTCACCTACTTTGGGTTTCACTTAGTTAATGGCTTTCATAATGAATCAGTAAGAGGAGACATTTTCATATTGCAGAGAGGTGGACTGAAGAACTCTGGGCTAGCTGCTGCCAAAACAGTTCAGTGGGTAGGCATATGTTTTAAGCTGTAACTTTGATGCACCAGGGCAGTTTGTGCATTGGGAGCCCCCTTTGTTCCAGTGGTGTCCTGAGAGTCTCTTCCCTACATTCTCTGCTGTAGGTCTCATGGTCTAGCATGGACCCTGTTGCTATTCACAGCTGCCACCTCCTCCAGCAACTGCGAGAGCAGCGGATCCAAGGCCTGCTTTGTGACTGCATGTTGGTGGTGAGGGGAGTCTGCTTCAAAGCGCACAAGAATGTGCTGGCAGCCTTCAGCCAGTACTTCAGGTGAGCACCTCACACTGTCCTCCAGTGCCTCAGGAACCTGGCAGGAAAGTTCTGTGGCCACATGTCACTTTTCTTGGAGAATTTTTGTCTTTCTTTTTGGAGTTTAAGCAAAATAAGAATTTATGGGTTTTCTTATTAATTACTATCACTTTGTGTTTAGAGTAACCTGAAAGGAAAAGAAACTCTTAGCCAGAGTATGCTGGAGAATGATTGAAAAGAATTAATTTTAATATTCTCTCTGTATTTCACTTCCTTTCCAATCAGATGATTGGGGAATTGAATCTACAGTAGGAATTTTGCTGCAATAGAAATTAGAGTGGAGAATACTGGCTGCCATTGTGCACATCTGCCCTCCTAGCCCAGCCAGGGCCCTGTAGGAATAATTCTGTCTGGAGAAAGAGAAAGAAATCAGCATGGGGAAAGTGTTCTGTATGTTTTTCTCACTCCTTAGGTCCCTTCCTACTTACCTGCCTTCTTTTCTTCCTAAATTAAAGTGATTGAGTTTTTGTCTTTCATTGGAATGTTGTAAGAAAATCTTTAGTTTAGCTTCATCTTCATTATCCATCCATGCCATTATTTTGGCTTATGTGATTTACTTGTATATACTGAAGAACACCAAGCAGTTGAGTTTCATTGTAGCTAACCTTTGTGCAATTGGCTGCTCTTTAGAAGTGAACTCTAGTTAGCAAGTCTCTCTTTAGCCACCATGCTCCTCCTTGGCGTACATTTCCTGCTCTGGTCAGCAGTGTATGGAAAAGTAACCTACTCTTGTTCTGATAGCCCCGTGTCATGGCATTAAGTCTTGGGCTCTGTGTGCACTGTTCCACAGCTGGAACAATTCTGTTCAGTAACGTAGGTAGTCCCAGACCCTCAGGCTCTGCTATCCTCAGTTTCTTCTGTCTTCCAGAACAATTAGCTCTTGCAGGTGTGGTATGGTGACTGTTCTAAGCTAACAGGTGACTGTAGACAAACTGTCTGCAGCAGGTTTATGAACCTGTTACCTGAGTCATATTCTGAAGTTGTGCTCCATATGATTTTTCTCACTTAAGAACTCCACCCACATTGGAACAAGGAGATTGAGTCTCATGTACCTTATTTTTCATTAAGTCAAGGTGCATTTCTTTCTGTTGCCTTATGGACCACTGAGTCTCTGCAAAAGTTAGCAGCCAGAAGGACATGGTGGTACACCAAGCACTGGGGAAGTAGAGGGAGGTGAATCTCTGAGTTCTAGGCCAGCCTGGTCTATATGACAAGTTCCCAGCCAGCTAAGTGTACATAGTAAAAACCTGTTTTAAAAACCAAAAATTTAACCAAAACAAAAAACCTTAGCAGCCAAATTATAGGTTGCAAGGTGAGTATATACTGAGGGTTGATTATTATGGCTGTCTTTGTCTATAGAAGTTTTTCAGATACTTAAGTATATGAATATTTGTATGTGTGTTGTATGGTGTAGATTGTATTATGTCAGACTAAACATGCAACTCTGAAATATGTAATATCCTTCCCCCATTTTTGCTGTACTGATGGTGTGTAATTATGTGATTAATTATATACTTTGAGCAATGTAGATCATATTTCATAGAGTACTTGCATGAGGACCTGAATTTGATCCCAGACCCATATGAAAAGTTTAGGCATGGTGTACATTATTTTAATTCCAGAGCTAGGGAGACAGAGACAGGTAGTTCCCTGGGGCTCACCCTGGGCAGCCAGCCTGGCTTTCTTCATAAGCTCTGGGCAAGTTGAAGACTCTGTTCTCTTAGAAGAGTGATGGTACGTGAGGAATAGCATCCAAGGTTGACCTCTGACCTCAACATGCATGTGAAAACACACACATACTCTTTATATACACACTGTTGGGGTTGCCTATGCATTAGGCCCTACTAGCTTCTTGGGGGGTAGGGGCAAAAAAGCAAATTAGTGGAAATAAGTAAGTTTAATTTATTGAGGAAGGGGCAAGCCTTTATATGTATATATATACATATACATATATATATATACACACATATATATTTTAGCAAGGGGAAAGGGCTTTGCTTTGCTAGCATTTGAGACTGTGGCATGGTTGTATTTTTTCTGGTTTAGGTTATTTTATACTAGATTTTTGCCTTTGTTGCCAAGGCCCCAGGCATGTTTTAGCTTGACTTGTGAAGGAGTGCCCACTTAAGGGGCTCTTATGGCCATTAGAAAGTGCTAGGATCCCGTGTTTTAAGGCACCAGTTATAACTAGTTTGAACTGGCTTAGGCCAGGCTGACCCCTAGGCCCTTAGAAACCTTTATAGCCTATATATCCCACAATACACTAACCCCCCAAAAAGCAATAAAAGTGAAATAACTTTAAAGATAAAAACATAAAAAATACTTGTGACAGCCAGGTAGTGATAGCACATACCTTTAATAGCAGCACCCAGGAGGCAGAGGCAGGCAGATCTCCAAATTCAAGGCCGGTTTCTCTCTACACAGAGAAATCCTGTCTGTAAAAATAAAAAAGAAAATAAATAAACAAATAAAAAAAGAGGGACTGAAGAGATGGCTCAGAGGTTAAGAGCACCCACTGTTCTTTCAAGAGGTCCTGAGTTCAATTCCCAGCACCCACATGGTGGCTCACTACCATCTATAATGAGATTTGGTGCCCTCTTCTGGCACAGAGGCATAGTGGAGGCAGAATGTTGTATACATAATAAATCTTTAAGAAAAAAGAAAAAATACTTGTGGCAAAAGTCATAATGTTCGTAGACATAATATTTGAATATGTGTAAATTTTAAAAGAAAATCTTAGCAGGATGTGAAAATAGCTAACATTCTTCCTTTTGTCAGAAGCCTCTTTCAGAATTCTTCCAGCCAGAAGAATGATGTTTTTCATCTGGATGTTAAAAATGTCAGTGGTATAGGGCAGATCCTGGACTTCATGTACACATCACACCTCGACCTCAACCAGGACAACATTCAAGTGATGCTGGACACAGCTCAGTGTTTGCAAGTACAGAATGTTCTCAATCTGTGCCACACATTTCTGAAGTCAGCCTCTGCAACACAGCTGCCGGGCTTGTCCTGTGCTGGTGCCTTCTCCCTGCAGAGTGTGACTCTGGATGGCACCTGTGCAGTGAGTGAGCACTGTCCTCCTAGCTCCCTGCAGGAGTGCCCTGTGGAAGGCCCGCACACTAAAGTTCTGACTGAACTGAGTCCTCATGCTCCACCAGCAGCTTTCAGTCGTCCCACAGAAGAAGTATCAAAACCAACTTTGGATGTTGCAGGTGGCAGCTGCTCAGAGCTGCCCTGCAAACAGCCCAACTACTATTACAAACTCAGAACTTTGTACAGCAAGCAGTACTACAAGCAAACTGCCTGCCCCAGCCAGGTGCCTGCCACCGAACAGCCACTTACTCATGGTGCCTCCACAGACGTTGCTGCAGCAGACTCACAGCCTTCTGTGGAGGGCCGGCCAGGTGTCCTAGAGTCTTCAGAGCAATTGCCTTCCACCTTCCTGGCTCCACCCCTCAGAAACTCTAGCATTGACTCCGAGGCAGATGCCCTTTGTCAGCCACCTGCCAAGCAGATGAGGCTGAAGAAAGCCATGCATCTGAAGAAACTAAACTTTCTCAAGTCACAGCAGTCAGCTGAGCGCACTTCCCATCCTGAGTCAGATAATCCATTGACCAGTAGGGAAGAATCTGCTGCCAAGGAAGATGAGGGCGAGAGACCCAGAAGCCCAGCTACTGAAGAAAAGGGGAGGGAAGAAGTGGATCCAGAGAGCAACCATGAGGTGGAGATTCCAGGAGCCTCAGCCACATGGGAAGACCCATCCCAGGCCCTCCAGTCTCAGAAACAGTATGCGTGTGAATTGTGTGGGAAGCCTTTTAAACACCCAAGCAATCTGGAGCTGCACAAACGGTCTCATACAGGTACACTGCCCTGAGTCCACAGGCGCGGAGAAGGAGGCAGTGGTGCCCCACCCCCTGCCAGGCTTTGTCTGTAAGACACTTGACTCCTCAGTGGAGCCACTGATGTTTGCAACGAGGCTCCAGGGTGCTAGCTGCCCTTTGCTGCAGTTCTTGGTGAGGAGCGCCTATGTCCTGAACAGGATGTCATCAAGCTGTTGGAAAAAGATGGCGCCCCTTTGTGAGCAGTTCTATCTGTCTAGCTTACAGTCAGCTGCTTTGATGTACTCAGATTTCTAACTCTAAACAGACACACTCACTGTGTTTAGTTGTCTCTAGCGTTTTTACACTTAATTTCTCATTGTAGAATGTAACTGATAGTGAATTGTACTGAATCATTCTTAAACTTCTCTCAGAAGTCACTTTAATTGGAAAAGTTAAGATTTAGGAGGCAAACTCTTAAATAAGAATCAACTTTAGCAACTTGATTTATTTGTTTGTTTTTGTTTTAGTGGCACAAGAATTGACCTTTAACATGCTAGACAACTGCTCTACCACTGAGCTGTCCCACCCCCGGCCCTACTCTTCATCTGATATTTTCAAATGAAAATTCTTCCACCTTAGACATTGAACTTTTGATGGTCTATTATCTTAATTCATACGGTTGGCTTCCCCCTCCAAAAAAAATTAAAAATTATATGATATACTTCACACTCTGTAATACCTATGCCTCACTCTCCCCCTAGTTAACTGTGATAGAATTATTAGTGTATTATGAAGTAGTAACAGTTAAAGTGTAACCATGACCTGGGTGTAATGGTGTACACCTTTGATCTCTGCATTCAGGAGGCACAGGCAGGCAGATCTGTTGTGAGTATGGGATCAGCCTAGCCTACATAGTTCCAGGAAAGCCAGAGCTACAGAATGAGACCCTGCCTTGAACCCCTCATCTCCAACCCCAAAATAAGGGATAGTCATGAGCAGTGGCACACAGTAGCACGTGTCCAGATTGCTCTGTTTGCATGCTGCAAACGCCTTCCTTGTCATGGTGTTTTCTTGGCACTTCAGTTTGCTCAAGTAATTACTACCGCAGTGCATCATGGAGACATCTTTGCTGTTTATAATGTCCTTATGAATTTTGGTGTATTCGAATGTAAAGGCTGTCATTATTTCATTACTAGTACTTCAGAATGAGACCAGGTAAAGACAGCCCTCACTCAGTCTTGCTATGAAAACAACTGACTTAAATCATTTTGTTTACTTAGTTTTCTACAGCCTGAGGAATGCTATTAGTTTTATTCCATTTTTCTTTTAGAAACTTTCCTGTTATAGCTTTAACAGAGCAAAATTAAATTACTAATCCTGGAGAACATCTATGAGTGATAGATACAGGCATAGGGTAGAGTCATTTCCTCAGACATAAGTGCTGCATTGAGATGGCAGCAGAGTGTGGCCTGGGTGCTAGGATCCATGAGGCCAGAGCTGTTTCAGAATGGTGCAAATGCCACTTTCTTCCTCAAGGTGTGCCATGGAAGCTGCCAATGGCCACACGGTGTGATGATGTCCTGGTAGCCAGTGAAACCTGCGTTTCTCTGTCTTCAGAATGCCTCCTGTTTTATTTCTAATGTGTATATGTTGATAGTCACAGTGTGTAGGACCAAAAGCTCTATAGAGCTTCAACTCTAACAGTGAAAAGGGCTTCCAAGATCTATTAGAGTATGATTGTTAGCACCTTGGTCTTTTATGACCAATGAGTTGTCTTTAAAACAAAAGAAAACAACAACTCTCTCGGGGGCTTGAACTTTCCATTATCCAGTATCCCAGTAATTACAGAAAGAAGGCAAAACCCAGGCTCACATGTTGACAGTCACCAGGGCTAAGACTAGCTTAGTGCAAGCCCAGAAAGCTGCAAGCTGGTATTGCCAAGGCCACTGCCCCTATACATAGAAGAAGTGTTGTTATTTTTAAGAGGGTCTTAATGTGACCACTTAAATTGGGGTGTGGGGTGAGGAAATGACATTTCTTGGGGGTTCAAAGGCGCATGCAGAGTAAAGGTAGCACCTTAAAGTACACCTTCCAGCAGACCTTCATTCAGAACAGCTGCAGCTCCAGACTGTTCTGTCCCAGACTGCACTCAGTGGAGAAGACAGCAGACCATACTTCTCTCTGCTGTGAAGGGCCAATTAAGGCAGGGAGGCAGTGCAGAGGGCTGCTTCTCAGGCCACCTGTGCCTTACCCTGTGGGCCTCAGTGTCCACAGCCCATGGTGTGAAGAGACTGTTCACTCTGTTTGAAGTCAGAGGTCAAATAGAGAAAAGTCTCATTTGGTTTTGTGCTGAAGAAAAACTGGGCATCTCCCCCCTCCCCCATCATAGGTTTGTATTTGGAGAACAGTTTGACTTCTAGATGAAGCTATTTAGATTTGATTTTATCATCTTTCTTGAGAGTCTCAGGGTAAGAGATAAGTATTGGGAAGTAGAGATGCCCTGTGACCCACTTTGGGGATAAAGCTGTCATGGGCTGGTGCGGTGGATCTCACATGTTGTCCTAGTGTTCAGAGGCTGAGGCAGGAATTTCTGAGAGTTTCAGATCAGTCTGGGACAGAGGGAGACTTTGTTCAAAAATAAAACACAGAAGAATGGAACGGGCTGCTTGAAAAGGAAAGATGCAGAGAATCAAATATTTTAAACAAAAATGATTGTACAAATTTCTGTACTGACAACAAATTGTTGTGTTTTGCTTTGTTTTAGGTGAGAAACCTTTTGAATGTAACATTTGTGGGAAACACTTCTCTCAGGTGGGAATACTCGTATTTACTGTTGATAATTGGAAGCCTGAACTCCGTTGCTTATTTTACTACCAATAAGACTCACTTTTGTCCTTGGGAGAGAAACCTGTGGTGGTAGTTGCACAAGACTTTGGGCTGGGTCAGAGCACACATTTCCAGCACATTAGAAGGGCCTGCTGTTATGAGAGCCATCAAAGCCCCTTTTCTATTCTGTACTGGTGATGGGTTCTGTCCTGGTGTGTCTTGGAAAACTATTCACATCGAGCTTCCCTGGAGCTGCACTGTACACTGGATTAGGTCCAAGAACAGTAGTTACTGTCACTGGAACTATAGGCAGGATATTGGGCAAGAATAGATCAAGCCAGTTTTATTTCCTACTTTGCCTGCAGCCTTGAGCTTACCTCCAAGAAGGTCATTTGCGTATGGTGGAGTTGTCTCACAATGTGCCTTGCTATTGCAAGTATTATGTAGGGCTTAGGCTCAAACACCTCCACAGAAAATGTCCAATATCATACCCTGGCTCTGAGCAGCTTCTGTTCCCTCTGAAATAGAGTGTCCCTCTGTTCATGGTAACATTCAGGGTCCCAGGCTTTCAGAGTAGGACTGTGCATGGGAAATAGCCAACAATGCTGTCCTGCTCAGTGCAGGAGCTCCATAGTGGTCCTGTGTGTGGTTCTTCTCAGCCAGGAAATTGCTTTGGGCTGCTCTATTCTAGAGCTAGAGACTAAGGTGGCAGGGATTGGGAAAGAAGCCCATGGTACATAGAAGCAGTGAATGCATCTTGTTACATACCCTCCATGGCTTTTCCAGGGTCAGTGAGGGTGTCGGTTCCATCTTTTTGCACTGGTACTGACTAGTTAGCTCAGTCACTCTTCCCTCCCAGTGACTCCCTGTATCATCTTGTTGGTCCTGTCTTCCCAGAGTGATGACTTTGGGACAGCATCGTGTGTCAGTATCATCAGGAGCCCCTAGCTCTGACAGGTGTTGAATGTGCATCCCTCTATCACCATTCCTGTGGACATCTTCACTGTCTTCCACCTGGGCACCTGGAGTGCAAAGCTTGGTCTCTGAAGGTTAAGGGTCTGGATTTGACCCTTCCTCTGTCAGATTTACTGTCCTGTGATCTTGGAAGAGATGGTGTCTTGAACTGTTAAACAAGGGTGAAGGAGAACCCCCCTAGAGAGTGTGCAGGAGTAGGGAATTCATGAGACCAGGTTCTCAGAAACAGCATGTGCCCATTCCTCAGGGCTCTGCACACCAGTCCTTCTGTGGCTCTCCCCACCGCCATTTTTATCCTAGCTGCCTAGGACTGGGGCAGGTAAGAGTGTTACTGTCAAGCCTGAGAAACTGATTCCAGTGCCTGGGTCCACACGGTGGGGGAAAGAACCAGCTACTGCCAGTTACTCTCTAGTCTTCACATGTGACTTTTTCATATTCCTCCCCAACTCCAGCAAGTAAAAATTAAGTAGAGTGTTAAACTGTTCATGACCATTGATAATAAGTATCTGGGCCTCATTTTCATTCAGTATTGTGTTGTGAAGCTATTGAGAGGACTGTTTTAAAAACCCAATTCAGAAAGAGTTTCATGTTACTAAGCTGTCCTTAGCTCTGCTACATGCTGGGATGGAACAGACACGAGTTAAGACTCTGAGGAGCTGTTCTTCAGAGGGAGAAATAACCATGTGGACGGCCAAAGACAGGGAGACTTGGGACATGCTGTGCTAGAATACACAGAGGAACAGTGGAGACAGAGAAGAGAGCAGGCAGGGCCACCCGACAGGCATTGCATTTGGAACAAGCTAAGAACAGCACTTGACTGTCCTTGGAGGAGCCCTGGAGACAGCTAGGACTGAGGGTGGAGGGTAGGGTGCTGTTGCATGGGGATACCTAGGAGATAGTACTCTTACCACCCCCCCATTTCTGCTATACATTCATCTGGGAATGACTGGAGTGAACAGTGCTGGTCACAGGGGATCGGGATGCCCCTCCTCATCTGCCAGAGTATGCTGTATTGCTAAGTTCCTCAGGGCCTTTTCTTTGGAAAATTTGTAAGTTTGAAAACATTTACATTTACAGTAAGAATCTCTGATCCTATTTCCTAAGGATTGGCTGTCTAGAAGAGTTAGTCTGTCTGCCCTTAAGCACAGCTTTCCTGCTGAGGTGCTGGCACTGTGGCACATCAGCCAGCATCATCTTGGGTTGTGGTTGTGGTGCACTCAGCTGTTTAAGTATCATATTGTCTTATAGTCATGTCTTGTGTACTATGCTCCCTGTGTGGCGCACACCAGTACATCCAGGACAATGGGAGAAGGGGAAAGCTGGTGAGCCAGCTATCTTTGGAGATCAGAGTTGTTCTTTCTCCCCAGGGAGGCGGGAAGAGAGGCTTTGATCAGCTGGTACCACATTTGGAGAGGCAACAGGGCAGTCTTGGGTGAGAGACCATTTTTTCTGGTAGTGCTGTCTGGATGGGGATGGCTCCCTTTACTGCATGCAGTATACTAAGGAAGCCTTCTGGGGAAGTTCAGAGGCAGGGTCCTGGGTACTGGGCTAAAACCAGAGCAGACACATACCTCATCCTTGGTAAAAGTACAAGAATTAGGAACATCTTAACTATGTCCAGAAGCACTAACCTAGGGCTCAGGTGATTTCCAGGCTTTGGTGGGTCTAGTCATTCATTTTATAGCACTAATAGAGCAAGTGTGTGTTTGTCCTTAGTGTCTTTTAATCTTAGTATTATCTGAAATCTAAAGACTTAGAACTCAACTAGATGACTAACATCTGTGATGCCTTCTGTGTTTGAGTTTGTGAGGCCCTCATCCTTGCTGTCATCTACAGGAAAAGGAGGCTAGATGTCTTTATAGGTGAACACTGAGGTTGGAGTTCACATAAGAGTGATTCAATTCAGATGATACTTTCTGTATTTATTTACTGGGGGCACTTGTACACAGTGTGTGTATGGAGGTCAGAAGGCAGCTCTCGGGAGTTAGCTGTCTCTTTCCACCATGAATGTGGATCCCAGGGATTGAGTTCAGATCAGCAGGCTTGGAGGCAAGTGACTTTATCTGCTAAGCCACCTCATAGGCCCACATGTTAATTTTATATGGTGGGAGTTTTCTCTTAAATACTCTGCCTTAACTTAAAACTAATTAGAAACAAGAGTCTTTTTTTGCTAATATCTTCAGCAAAGGAAATCAGCACATAAACCTGAATTAGGCCAAGTGTGGTGGTGCATGCCTTTAATCACAGAACTCAGAAGGCAGAGGCAGGCAGATTTCTGTGAGTTCAAGACCAGCCTGGTCTACAGAGTGTGTTCCAAGCTAGCCAGGGCTACACAGACCAGATCTCAGGAAACAAACAATGTCAAGACCCAGGTGTATTAGCTCTCCTAGTCTTGTGACCCAAGGCCTCTCAAGAGTTTCAGATGACTTCTCTGTAAAATGCAATATAGCTCCATAAGTCTTGAGTTAAGTACTTTGTGCAGCCTCACAGCAGAGCTCTGTTGTCTGTTCATAGCATCATTGCAGCTTGGCACATTTCTGCAAATACAATTGCAGATTTTTTTAAGACATGGTCTTCACTTCAGATGCCAGTAGCATGGCTATAGTCTACTAAAAATAAAAGGTATAGATTGATGCCTAAAATAACAGGGTCAGGACTCTTGGGTCATCTGTACAGATTAGCTACATGCACAGTCTGGTTGTTGGGATTTTAATGCCAAACATGTTATCAGTTGCATATTGTCTGCGTTTGTACATTTTATCACTCCAGTATGTGCTAGTGTGTGGGAAAGACACTGATTTTCTTATGTATTTCCTTGTGAAATGCTAAAGATACATTAGGGGTTTTGTTGGTATTGCTTTCTTTTGTTGTTTGTTTTATTTGCCTTTTTGAGACTCTTGCTAGTATCTCTGGCTTAGCTCAAACTCAGAGTAGTATTCCTACTTCAGTCAATCCTGAGTGCTGGAATTACAGACCTGTATTACCACATTCATCAACAACTGCTTGTCACACTGTATGTCAAAAGAGCATTGGGTTGTATTTGCTTTGAAATAAGTAACCCTGCTGGGGGGCAGGAAATCCTTGCTATAAATGGCTCAGACTGTGCATCTTGAGTTCTACAGAGGCAGCAGAGCATGTGGTCCCTTCCGTTCAGATTGTGTGGGTGTATGACATTGGTTTGTCTGAAAGATGAATGTTGCTGACAAAAGCAAGTAGTATTTGAAGTCCTGCTTTCTAAGGACAAGTATCTCAGGTGGCAGAGTGATTGTCATGTTGACTGTTCAGAACATGTCAGTTTCTTGTGATTTGCAAAAGCAGAGAAGACTTACACCCTTCAGGACCAGTACTAACCAGCCCAACCATGGCTCTGGGCATCTGTTCTGGTCACCAAATCTCAGTTCTTTAGTTAGAAAATAGAGTACTAATTGCCAGTGGTTATAAAAGCCTAGTTAGAATTTCAGCATGTGGATTTTGCTGTTGGTGTTTGCTGTGATCTTGTTATTAGCAGTCACTATAACGCAGGCTGTTTACCAATATTCTGCCAAGATCCCTTTGGTTATCAGAAGTCCCAATTTTCTCTCAGCTGTGTTTCTCAGTCTTTAGTGTAGTGTCTGGTTGAGGCTTCCCCAGATCAGATTTTATAGGCAATGAGTTTTCGTATTTGTGAGTTTTGATGCACAGGTGGACTATAACCAAAATTGTCTTCACATTTTGTTTAAGGCAGCTTGGAGAGGTAAAGAGCAAGCTTATCAGCTAACTGTTGCTAATTTTCCCTCTGGCTCTGTTGTACACTGTAGTATGGCCCATGTCATCTTTCCCAGTGTGGGCTTGTTTGGCCGGGGGACACTAATAGCTTGATCTGTTCAGGTATAGTGAGGGAAGGCTTTGCCTTTCAGCCTTAACCTGGAACATTTCCAGGGGGATTTGTAACATGGAAAGCATTTGCAGGTTTGCTATGACTGTATTAGGTAATTTTATAATTTCATACCGATAAGCGTATGGAAGTTTATATGCAAAACAATGCTAGCTTCACAAACTAGGGATGTGAAGACCTTGCAGTGCTGCTATGGTTCTCCTGAAATGCACTTTTGTACAGAGGTAAAAATGAAAAGCTGGCCAGGCAGAGCCAACCTTACTACCAGAGGACACACTTTCTGGAAATGTCTTTTGCTTCTTTTGAACAAATTTATTTGTGAGAAGTTGTGAGCACTGGAATAAGCCCCACAAGTGTTTAATTCTCCATATGAACTTGCATGTGGGTGTTCCAAATTAGCTATATCAAGGTCTGCTTAAAATTAGGCCTGGGAACCAAAATTCCTCCCCAGGATAGCCTGGAGGCATCACAGAGTGAACACCAGTCTGAGGCCACAACTGAGGCTCCTTGTGCAGTGGGTGGCTGCCCTTTACTTATACACAGCTTTCTGTTTACTCTTTACTGGATGTGTGGTAGGATGGGATAACCCTGTCAGTTCCTTTTGTGTATAACTGTGGTTCTTCATTATTGGTGTTTCTTGTCCTTGTAGGCAGGCAACCTTCAGACTCACTTACGGCGGCACTCTGGAGAGAAGCCATACATCTGTGAAATCTGTGGAAAGAGGTCAGTCCTGGGCTCCAGGTGCCACAAGGGAGGGACTGGGGTTGTCCTTGCCCAATGTTATGTCACTGGCCACCAGAGCTCATAACCATTGCAGAGCACAAGTGCATTCACTCTGCCACACATGAGCAAATGAGAGGAAAAGATCATGGAGAGCAGGAAAATCTAGGCCTAGGCCCCAGGAAGGAAACTGGCTTTACAGGAAACAGATTAGTTTATGCTAAAATGTTCATTCTAAAAAGGTCCCCAAGGAGGGGACTGTCTAGTCAGGGGAAACAGTGTCTGCAGCCTGAGCGACTAGATGTCCAGAGATAAGGCAACGCTGTGTTATCAAATCAAGCTGTTAGCTTCAGGACAGAATTGATGACACTCAGCCTTGGCAGCTGAGTTTTGACCTGGAAACTGAGTGTTGCATGGCAACAGAGAATCAGCCCCTTTGGTGGGTTGACGCCTAGGCAGTGATTCCTTCACAAAGCATGGGTGAGTGAGGAGCTTGTCCATGCCTCCTGTGTGCACAGGCCATAGCCTCAGCCCTCCATCCTCTTGTTTCAGGAGCATCTTACTCCACCATCCTGCCACTGTGCTAGAACTGCAGGTCTCCACCAGAGGCCTCATGAGCCACAGGCACCCCCATTGCTCCATGTCTGGATTCCATTATTTAGTTACTTATTCATTCAGCACCCGTTACTCCCACCATCTGCTCAGTACTGTGAGGGCAACATAAACATCAGTAGCTCAGATTCTCTGCCCTTCACAAGTCCTTGCAATGTCTGGAAGGTTAAAGAGGGATGCAGGATCATTCAAAAGTCAGAGTCCTTTAATACATCCCACAGCACATTCTATGAGCACAGCAGAGGGAAGATCAAACCTCAAGTGGGGTTTGGGACCATGCCTGCCTCTGCATTGGAAAATGAAACAAAGCAAAGACTGCCATGCTGACCACGGCGCCCTTCTGTTGCAACTACCTAAACATAGAGCCAAGTTCTGAGTGGTACTCTCTGGTCATGCCAGGTGCCCAGCAGCACAGGGCTCACATGCTGTCACTGCCCATGGGCTCCTGAGTATATTTTGCAGCATTGATAATTAGGATCTTGGGAATTTTATCTAAAATCTTTTCTGTGCCTCACCTTCCTTGGAACAACCCACCAGCCATCACAGGGCAGCTAAGAAATAGTATAGATCTCCACATCTTGAGTAAGAGGTACAGTTGCCTGCCCAAGCTCATGAGCATCTCTGTACTCACTGTGTTTCCCACCTAGAAGGTGGGATAAAAGGGCCTCCTGTTTTGTGGAGACAATTATGGAAAGTACCAATTACCAGACACCCAACATGTCCTGGGCTCAGGGTAGCTGCTCCATGAACACTGGTTCCTTCATTCCCATCTCTCTCCCTCTGTGCTAGGATGGATATGTATGGGTCTCCAGTGTGGGCTAGAGGTAAGCAAGGTCATTTTCTAAGATGGGTAAAGGAGGGCCAGGCTGCCCTGGCTTTGGCTGGGAACCTGGAGTCTGTGTATTTCACACTAGATTGAGCAGAGCTCACCCTGTGCTCTCTAACATGAGCCTTGGGCTGGCAAACCCCATGGAGTGTTTCCCACAAGTGCAATAATCTCAGCAGGATGTTAGCACTGCAGGGCTTCCTGTTCCTCTGGCACTTGCAGCCACGCCTGCTAGTTATTTCCTGGGAGCCATGTGGTAGAAGAATAACTAACTCCCCCAAGTCGTCTCTGACCTCCACACACACTGCAGTGTACATACACATACACTAAATAGTGTAATGGTTTCTAAGGTAAGTGGAGATGAACCTTGAGGCTGTTTCACTTACTGCTTGGTTGGCCTTCTGGTCTTGTACTGTTGGAAACTGGAAAGCATGTGATGATGCAAGCAGGCAGTGTCTTAAAAACAAAGCTCTGGCATCATTTTCTGCTCTCCCTGAAACAATGACATAGAAATGTTTTTACCCAACTCTACTTAAAACAGGAGGAATAGTCTGTCTGTCTCCTGAATGGCCCTACTTACCAGGGTCTCATCCATGTCACCAGTCCCCTGATAGGACTTTGCCCTTCCTTGCAGGTTTGCAGCCTCTGGTGATGTCCAGCGCCACATCATTATTCACTCTGGAGAGAAGCCACACTTGTGTGACACATGTGGCCGAGGTACTGCTGAGTAAAGGACCCCCTGTGCTATCAGGGTCACTGCTCCAAGTTCCTGTTTGTCAGCTAACTCCTGCTGTGGTCTGTCTAGGGTTCAGCAATTTCAGCAATTTGAAGGAGCACAAAAAGACGCACACAGCTGAGAAGGTGTTTACCTGTGATGAGTGTGGGAAGTCCTTCAACATGCAGAGGAAGCTGGTGAAGCATCGTGTGCGGCACACGGGCGAGCGGCCCTACAGCTGCCCTGCCTGTGGTGAGTCTGACTCCGGCCAGCCAGCAAGCTAACGTCATCCGTCCTCTCTGCTGTTGGCTGCCATAAGTCACTGTTCACTGGTTTCTCGTAGAGTGAGTGAAAGTGGCAGTTCCTTTGCCTCCTCACATACCAGGCCCTAATGCTCCAGATGCCAAGTGACTCAAAGCCCCATCACCAAGAGCTGGCAGTCCCGATGGAAGGGCTGGAGTGCTGGAGCACGCTTTGAAAACACAGGGCATGCTTTTTGAAGTCACAGATTAGAAAGCAAGGGCTTGTCCAGGCCTCAGTGACGACATTGATGGAAAGTGGAGAGCAGGTAGCCCTCCATCTCAGGTGCCTTACTGCACAGATAAAGACCATGAGCTTGCTGCCTGTAGTTTGTGACTACTGCAGGGAATTGAGCGTTACACACCCCAGGCACCTGAGTATTCCATGTGCCCATGTACCCATTATATGTGTCGGCTTGATGGTGCTGATGGAGCCGTGATGACTAAGTGATTGATATTTATAGTGATCTGTTGAGAGCAGTTTAGGAGATGCTTAGAGCGCAGTTGGATTAGGTTCTGCTGAGGGCTGACTGTAGTTGGCATCTGACAGCACAGAACTTTGAGAATGAAGCCAGGATTTCATTTCCTTCTCTGTTTTGACAAATCTAGTGAACTTCACACTGTCCTACTAACTGTGAAGTCAGACTTTACTCCTCTCCATAGTAACTCCATATGACTAAAGTTTATACAGGCTAGAGAACTTACAGATGGTTGTACCAACCTCCCAGTCATCCCAGGGGAGAGTTATGTTAGTGCTGCAATAAAAGGCAAAGCATAGCCAAAGATGATAGAGAGCAGCAAGCAGCTAAGGACACACAGTAGTAAAGAAAGAGCCAGGAAACTGTCAAGCCATAAACTACCACAGACACGTTACCAGGACAACACATAAAACTGAAGATGTCTGACTATGATATTAATGTGAAAATTCTGAACCTGGACAGAACATGCTGGTGGGTCACAGGCAGTGAGCTATTACTGGGCGCTGGTTCAGGTTTTATGTGGAAGTCAGTTTTCTTGTTTGGAGAGTCCTATCTAGTTTGTTCGTTCAAAGGCATTTATTGCACTCCACCCCACATGCACTTGTTGCTTAATAGTCTGTATAGCTGAGAAATTAAAGACAGTGGCATTCAATAAAGTGAGCAGTTCTCAGTTTGTTCCTGTGCAGGGGGATGTTTCCCTCTAGGGAGCTGTCAATACATCAGGACCTTTGCCGTTATTATCTACTGAGCTCCCGCTTCTCACAAGGAAACAGGCTGAAGGACAAGTACGCGTACGTCTTTGGTACAAGTGGACTGTACAGACATCAGAAAGGCCATGTTCCTAGGTCCTAGGCTGGCCATGTGGCACTGCTGTAGTAACGGTCCCTCCTGCCACTGTCCTGACGGAAACCAGGGAGGAAAGATTAGTTTGGGCTTAAGGGTTCCTTCAAAGGTCTAGCCCTAATGACTCGTTTTCACCAGCTGGCCCCATTTCCTAAAGGTCCCAAATAGCATCATCAGTTGGGGAGCCTGAAGGGACACTGTAGGCTCAAATGTCATCAGTGTAGCAACAGTAACACATCTAGGGGGATGGGGGGCTGTATGAGGGAGCAGCCCTGGCCAGAACAGAGAGCCTAAAGGACTTGTGCTGAGTCTCACACTGCAAGGGCCATCAGAGGGACCTCATCTGAAGTGAGGGTGCTGTGGGCCACCTTTAGATCAGTTGTTCAGAAGGAGAGCATCCTTCCATTTCTAAAGTACCCCATTTTTTCTTCAGGGAAGTGCTTTGGGGGCTCAGGAGACCTGCGCAGGCATGTCCGCACTCACACTGGGGAAAAGCCTTACAGCTGTGAGATCTGCAGCAAGTGCTTCACACGCTCTGCAGTACTGCGGCGGCACAAAAAGATGCATGGCAGAGCTGATGCCAGGAGCCCAGCTGTGCTGGATGAGCTAAGCCAGGCCATCGAGACCTCTGATCTGGAAAGGTCCCAGAGCTCTGACTCCTTCTCCCAGGACGTGTCCGTCACACTGATGCCTGTGTCTGTCAAGCTCCCTGTGCACCCAGGGGAAAGTTCTGTGGCAGCATTTGATGGTCACTGTACTGACTCCTACTGTAAGTTCCGCTCCATGCTCCATCCTCCTAGCATGAGTGACCAGGACAAACTGGGTCTGGCTCCTGCTAAGCTGACCAAGCCCCAGGAGCTGCAGAGCCAGCCACATTCTTATGCTTACTCCGATGTGGACACCTCAGCAGGTGCTGAGCAGTCACAGGCTGATGGCATGGCTGGGACCCGCTCTTCCTTGGACAACCACTGCACAGAGCCACTGGGCAGCCGGGCACCTTCAGTGACTTACAGGAACTCCGAGGGACAGTTTTTCTCTAGTATGACTCTCTGGGGGCTGGCAATGAAGACGCTGCAGAATGAGCATGAGCTAGAGCAGTGATTGCCAAGACAGCTCCCATCAGCTGCAGAATGGCTAAATGATTTCCCTCCCAGTGGTTGCTGGGAGCTGTTTATGGGCCCCGGAGTTGGGGAAAGGCCTGCCTGGCCCCTGCCGGTCCCAGGGAGGCAGATGGTTTGGGGAAGTCTCTACAGTAGCCTAGCCCCTAGGATATGAGGACAGCTGATGTACATCAGTGTGCAATGTACCTTGCATCAGCTACTGTTTATTTTGATCCTGATAAGTGTCATATGTACACATAAAAATACAGATTTTATTTTTATATTTTTATAAGAGAAATTTTTAATATCTTATATTTTTAGATATTTATACAGATTTTATTTGTATATGGAACTTGTAATATAATTTGAGTAAATGAGCTTGCTTTTCTTTATAATGTCTTATATTTTGTAATTTTCCCCAGGACTTTATTTTTATTTTCTTAATACAAGGTCTTACCATATAGCCCTGACTAAACTCAAACTGTCTGAGTAGACCAGGCTGGCCTTTAACTCACAGAGATCCACTGTGTCTGCCTCTCAAGTGCTGGAATTGAAGTCATGTGCCACCATGCCCAGTTCTTAAGCACTTTTATTAATCTGAAGAACTTAGCACTATAAAAATGCATATCAGTGGGGAGAAGAAGGAGTGACTGGGAGGGGGGAGGGGAATTTGAACAAGGGGATACATGGATAAAAAATGAGATTTTATTCAAAAATTAAAAAAAAAATCTTAAAAAATGCATATCAGTGCAGGAGATCTGAGTTTGAGCCTCAGCACCACCCAGAAATAACATAAATATCACTGATTTGGCTGGATTATGCCAAGTCATTGGCTTAATTTAAGGCTTAAGTCCAGTCATGTCACCAGCTGGTATGGGGGCCTCAGAGTCCTCTGAATAACTCAACTCCTGGCAGCCACTCCTGTGTAGGTCTTAGCCAGCACTTGGCCACCCAGGATCTTCTCTTGACTGACTTGCTTCAGAGTGAGATGAGCCCTTAACAGGCCTGAAGTGGTGATCTGGCCCTCACTTGGGAGTCCTTGTCAGCTTCCAGTATTAATGGAGCTCCTTGGCCCTGAGTTTACTCCATCCTCCAGACCTGAGGGACTCTGATGCCCAGTCCTGTCTCCAGGATGTCCAAGCAAACATGGGAAGGGCCACCATATTTGCTTGGACTGTGGATTACCTATTGGAGTCTTTGAGAGCACCCTGTAACTGACTCAGAAGAGCAATGTACCAGAGAAGAGAACCTGGCAAGGATAAGGGGATTCTACAGCGAATAGCCAGCCCCAGAGAACTGTTAGCCATGAGTGACATCAGGTTCCCCTCTCAGTTTCCTAGCTACTCACTACACCATGGTTCCCCAAGGATGGCACAGCAGACAGAACCAGAGAGCTTCATGAGGATTGAGCATCCTGTCCACAGGCATGCCTAAGTGTGGATACCTTGAATAGCATGTGCCTGGGTTGGACTTGGGTGGAAGGTGATGGTTGCTGAAGAATGTAAGCCCCGTACATCCTTTCCTCTCCTCCCATCTCCCACTGCCTTGATAGCTTCTCATTCCAGTAGCTCTTCACCTCCATGGGCCATATTCTCCTTACTCCCTCATCCTCTTAGCCAGGCTACATGCCATAGTCCTCATGACACAACACTGCCACCAGATCATTTATCACACTGACAGGACAGCCTGCCTCTACCCTCTGGACCCAGCTAGTGGGAAGTGGCCTGTCTCACAGCTGTCATGTGCTGTCCTTCCTCACACTCTCTGGTGTTTTGGGCTCTTGTACCTATCCCTCCATCACATCCGTGCCTGTGCTCCCTATGGTTGTGAGAACCCAGACACAGACAGCTGCCCTGTTGACCATACCCAGTGCAGCTGCAGCCCCTCCCTGCCCACCTCTCCTGCATCATCACTCCAGGATGTGTTGAGTCATTTGTGCAGGCCCTTGGTTTCCCTGCAGGGATATAAGCCTAGGGAATACTCCAAGCAGTGCTTGGCACTTCAGACACTCGGTACTTACTTGAAAGGCTTTAAAAAAATGGGATATGGCCATCTAGATTGATCCTCTGGTTTTCTCTTGAGCCCTAGCCATTCAGACCTTTCCCCATTACTCCACTGAAATGTTTTATCTCAGGTGACCTCTCCATTGCAATTCCTAAGCGATTCTCAATCCCCAACTCAGGGGGCTCTCAGGTAGACCTGAACAGTATGTTTACCTTTCTTCCTAGGCCTACTCCTTTCTCCAGTGCCTGGCTCAGTCTCAGAATCCATCCTTGCTGACCCCAACCCACATCCCAGCACCAGGTGTCCCAGAGCTCAGGCCCCTCTTCTTCCTTGCCCACTCTCTGGATAATACAACCACAGACTACAGGCCTTTTTGCCCAATACCTCCTATTCTGAACCTCTCAGAACTCTAGAGTTATATTAGTGCTTGCTGCTCTTAAAGAGCACCTCAGTTCAGTTCAATTCTGCCTTGTTATGCTCAAAGTCATCTGCATATAACTATCTCCAAGGGTATCTAGGACCCTCTTCTGGCCTCCACAAGCATTGTGTTCACTTGCACACATACAGATAACAAAAAAGTTCAATGAAGGAACTATAGCCAGGACTTAGCAAGACCCTCTGCGATGCCCTGTTTTATCTCATAACTCCTCCAACACCCCAGCATGGTCACACTGCTTACATGCATGGGATTACCTTCTTCCAGATACTCTCCTCCAACACAAATGTATTTAGACATTTCTCCAAGGGATCACACAGTGACCTTAACCTGTCATAAGTTGTCACTGACATCGACTCCTATCATAAACATCTGTGGAAGGACATGTGTGCCGGGGCGAGACTCTTAAGGTACACGATACAATTTTCTTTGCTACTCTTGAAATAAAATTTTATTTTAAAAATCACCAATTGTATTCTTGCCATGTATAAGTTTTATGATGTGTAAATGAAGCTAAAACAAACTGAAAAGCACTGTTCTGAATGTGTGTAACAAACTCCTTGGTCCAGTGTCCTGTCAGCTTAATAGTGTCTGTGACCTGCAGCTGGTACTCACCTCTGCCCTGGCTGCTTTGTGCAGGTCTCCATTCAGTCAGCAGATGGCAGTAGCATCACCTCAGAAGCATGGCGGGGCTTCACGGCAAGCGCTAACACCTATGGCTACTCTGCCTGGGAGCTGTGGAGTTCTTACAGAGCTCTCCAGATAGCAAGACACATTTGCACACCTTCGCCTCCTCAAGCCCTCCTGCAAGCCTGTGGGGACAGATATCCTGTCCCCGCCGCAAAAGAGAAGTCACATGCTTGGTTATTTTTCAAGTGTATTAGGTGTTGTCCACAACTCTGTACCATACTTGAGGATTTCTTTGTGGACGATTCAGACTGGGGACTGTTCCTAGCAGTGTCTGGGACTTCAGATGTTCAGTACTGGCCAGTAGATGGCCACAGGACGGTACTCACACAACAGCGGTCTGCAGTCTGACCTTGCACAAGGTCCTTGCGGTCCAGGTTCCCTATGACTCTGGCAAAGAAGAAAAAAGAAGAAGAAAAACAGGTGTAGCTCACTGGGCCTAGCAGGCCTAGAGTCCTGGATTCAATTCCCAGCATGGAGGAAACAAAACACTGTAAGCCTTGAGCTATGTGAACAATGCCAGACATAAAAGGCAGTATATTGCATCATGATAGTATGATTCTCTGTAAACTGTCTAGATCAGAAAAATCCAGGACAGAAAGCAGATAGCTGGTTTCCAGGTACGAGGAAATGAATGACTAATGAGCCCAGGGCTCTGTCTAGGGCGGTTAAAACGTTCTGGAATTAGCTAGTGTTTATTTAGGACTGTTGTACTGATGTCCTAATTTATGCCCCACCCCAACTACTTGGAGACAAGTCCTTTATGGAGGAATGTAGGTTTGAACAGATCGTAGGGGTGAGACCAATGCGATTGGTGTCCTAGTAAGGGATCCTTGTAGTTTCTATATTCACACACACACACACACACACACACACACACACACACACACACACCGGCTCTCTCTCCTGATGCCCTGGGTTTGATTATGTAGTATGGGAATCATTGTCCAGCCTGGTCAATGGATTCAGAGTGACCTGCCACCACCTTGGTTTTCCCTCACTGTTGTCTATAAGATGCAACCAGAGTGACTGTCCACCTCACAGGGTTAGAGGTGATGACCCAGGAGGCTACTAGAGCCTGCGGGACAAACGGAAGACCAAGGTGCTCCCTGCCTTTGCTCTTTTGTGGAGGAGACAGGAGAGTAGAACCTTTGCTCACTGATGGCCTCCCTAGCTCTGCAGTGGTACCCAGCACAGAGCAGACATGGACTAGCCATTGTAAATGGAGAGTGGAGACTGTGTTTGTGGTAAACAACATTCTCTCCGTGACAGTGTGGCCAGTGACAGCCTGACATGAAATCCAAGCAAAATTTAGTCACTACTGTGCATTAGACACACACACCACTATGACTACCAACACCAGCCCCCCACCCCACCACCGCCATTCCTGCACTGATGTCCTAACCCTCAGCACTTCAGGATGTGACCTTGTTTAGAAACTAGGTCACTGCAGATGTCAGTAAAAATGAGGCCATGTTGGAGGAAGGCCCATGCTCCAGTGTCTGGTTTCTTAGAAGGACATTTTGGACATAGGGACACGCACACAGCAAGAACTTTATGTGAGGATAGGACAGGCATGATGTCTCCATAAGCCCGAGAGCCCACATGGCCATCATAGCCCTCAGAAGGAAGCAGCCAGCCCTGACCTGGCCAGATATCCAGCCTCGAAGCCTGGATGGTTACCAAGTAGGTTTTTCTGTTGTTTAAACCGCTAAGTCTGTGACTCTTTGTGGCAGCAAACTAATTAAATTCCTGACATTCAAGAGACTCAAACACTAAGTGTTGAGGCCTCAGTCTAATTCACACCACACATGGTGTGCAGATAATTATAATTTCTTAATTCTTTCTGAATCAGGGAAGTGCAGAAAAAAAAAAATAAACTGTGTCTGGCCCAATTTTAGGCTCAGGGGACTGTGGAGTCTTTAGGAACCATTTGCTCTCCTTGTTCTTCCTGCCTCTGGCTGTTCCCCTAATATGAACTTGGAGGAGTGAGGATGCATGGCTCATTCATGATGAGGGACCAGGAATGTGCCCTAACCTCAGGAAGCTCCTGTCCTGTGACCTCCACTCTCTGCAACTGGACATCTCTGCTCAAGGGTTCTCAGCCACTCAGTGCCGGAGGACACAATGCTGCACTTCGACCCCTCCCTCCCACCACCTGCAGTCCCCCACTCCCCCCCAGATTGACCAGCCCCTGCCTGTGGTGACCCTGAATGAATATGCACTGTGCACAACCTGCGGTCATTTTGGGAACCTACAAAAGCTTCACCTAAAGAAAGGCAGAGAGGCCAGAGTGTGTGGGCCCAGCCTTGCTGTGTCATGAGTGATTACTGGCCTGTCCCCATGGGGAGAGGTGACTGCAGCCTCTCTGTCCAGTCCCGTGAAAGTCAGGGAGTGTAACAGTTTGGTTGTCAAGGTGATAGGACTTAGAATCACCAAGGAAACAAACCTCTGGGCATAGGGGATTATCTAATATGGGTTAACTGAAGTGGAAGAGACCACCTCTCATACAAACAACCCATGGCTGGAGTTCCAGAGTGAATAAGGAGAAAGGCACCAGCACCCTGTTGTTCCTGACCAGAAGCCATGTGACCAGCTGCCATCTGCTGCCGCTGCTGTCATTCCTCCTCTGCCGTGATGGGCAGCAAGCCCTGCAATGACCAGCCAGAGCAGACCCTTCTTTCTCTATGTGTCCTTCGCTGGACATTTGGTCAGAGCTACAGACAGGGTGAGAAAGGACAGGAGTAGCATTTGAACCACAGCATCTGTAGGGATGAGACAGAAGCTCAGCCCCATCCTTTGCTCTCCCAAGTTCTGCTTTCCTTCCTCACATGCTGGATCCACACTCCCTACCTGACCTCAGAGGTACAGAAGCACACAATAAAGGAAGTTTTGAAAATCCCCTTTTCTGAATTCAGCTCTGGCTTTTCACCAGCCTAACTTCTGCAAGACACCTCACAGGACAAAACAGACCCGGGGCCTTGGTCCCTAGCTATACACTCTTGATAGTCTGACCTTATCTGTGCCTGTCCAAGGCAGGCAGATGCTTTAGGTGGCTAATGGAAAAACTGTTCTCAACAGTCCAACAAAACTGATAGGTTACAAAGGGACACCCTTGACATTTGTCAGCACTGATGCTGCACATGAGCCTGACCCAGCCAGAGGTCAAGAACCTCCATGTTGAGACTCCACTCTAACTGTGTTTCTTGACCCTGGCACAGCTCTGCATCTGTAAGATGGCCACATCCCCCAGCTGGCTGATTTAGGTAATAAATGTAAACTTCTGTTGTCTTTTGCTTTTCCTTATTTAATTATCTCAATGTTATTTTATCTCATGTCCACAGCAGGAAAGGGTCAGGAAACATTTCAAGATGTGCACTGTGCATCTTCTAATGAGTATGAGACTTTATGTCACCTTCATCTGATTGTTTAAAAACTGTGAATAAAGTTGCATCCAGATGCAAACTGCCAATGAGCTGCATGCATGGAAAAGCCAGAGGCCACTAACTGCCTGGCCTAAGCCTGGCTTGTGACAGCCAGCTAAGAATGAATATCAGAAAGTACTATACCTACGCCCCCAGCCTTACAGGCTGTTCTGATTTGGTTTCCACGGCTATGATAAACACCATGAACAAAAGCATCTGGGGAAAAAAGGGTCCATTTGGCTTACATGTCCTAACCACAGTCTCACAGATGGAAGTCAGGGAGGAACTCAAGCTGAGGCGGCAGGTGACACAGAGCCATAGAGGAACGCTGCTTACTGCCTCACTGCAAGCAGCTTGCTCCATCTGCCTCTTCTTATACAACTCACGACCACCGCCCAGGGGAGACACTACCTACGGTGGGCTGAATCCTCCCACATCAATCATTAATCAAGAAATTACCCCCAAGCCTTGCCTACAGGCCAGTCTGATGGAGGCAAATCCACAACTGATGTTCGCTCTTCCCAGATGACTCCAGCTTGTGTGAAGTTGAAACGCCCCTCCCCAAAAGAAAAAGAGACAGCACTGAGGCTGGGCAAGGCAAGCCTAGGCACACAGTGAGACCTTGTAAAGAAAGAAAGGAAGAGAAAAAAGGAAGGGAGGAGAGAAAGAAAGGAAGGAAAGAAGAAAGAAAGAGAGGGGGCTGGAGATAGGGCTCAGAGGTTAGGAACATTGGCTGTCCTTCCACAGGTCCTGAGTTCAATTCACAGGGGTGGTAGATCACAACCATCTATAGTGGGATATGATTCGATCTTATACGAAGGGAGGGAGGGAGGAAAATCTACAGGGGAACAGAAATGATTCAAAGGAGCCTTAGGTGCATGATGGAGATCAGCCAATGGGAGAACAGGAGTTTCCCAGGAGAGGTAACTCTTCCTGTTGCTGACCACACAGGAAACCAGCTGGAAACTAGGAAAAGGGAGTTGGTGGCAGATGGCTTTCCCCTCAGCCTCACTCCAGGTGCCATCCTTGCACATACCCCTCTTCTCCACATGACACTTCCAGGGAGCATGTCCTCCAGGGAGACACCCCTTGGCACGTGTCCACTTATAGTACACACTCTCAGGCTGACAGCTGTCAGTCAGTGTCTTTGAGCCATTGCCAGAGGGGCCGAGTAGGTAACCTACAATACAACAAACGTGTTGCTATAAGCCTGCTAATGGAGCTGTCCAACAGAGGTCAACCAAGGCTGTTGGTGGTCTAGAGCTAGGCTTGCCTACATCCTCTGCTTCCTTGTGCATTGCAGTCACTGTATTCTCCTCTCCTCCCTGATACGTGAGCACAACAAAAACCTTCACCACACATTCCTTTTGCTACACGTATGAAAAACATGATATCACCTGCCAGGAAAATAATTCCTAGCTGACTTCTAAAAGTAAAATATTGTCCATACTTTGACATTTTTTCCTCTTGCCTTCTATTTAATTTATGCCTGAATTTAGTGGCTTCCCAAACACAGTGTCTACTTGGCTGACTTAACAAGGCCCTCAGGCTGGGTACATGAACAGCAGGCATCATTATCTCATAGCACTGAAGGCTGATGGCCCAGATGAAAGACAGACAACATTGGTCTCTCCTGGGCCTTCACTCCTTGGCTTACAGAAGGGCTTCTTCTTCTTCTCCTTCTCCTCCTCCTCCTCTTCCTCCTCCTCCTTCTTCTTCTTGAGTCCCATGAGCTCTTCCTCTGCATGACTGTGCCCTCATCTCCTCAGAAGGCTGCTGATCAGATTGATTAGGACCCTTCTGTGTGGCCGTGTTTTACTTTAATTATCTCTTCACAGGCTCAGTATCCATATTGTGCTGGCTAGTCACATCTCAGCTTGACACATGAGATAGAGTAGTCTGAATGGAAGAAACCCCAATGGAGAAAATAACACCATAAGATCTGGCCGTATGGTATTTTTTTAGTTAGTGATCAATGGGGGAAGGGCCCAGACCATTGTAGTTGGTGTCATCCCTGGGCTGCTGGCCCTGGGTTCTATAAGAAATCAAGAGGAACAAGTCAGGGGAAGAAAACCACTAAGCAGCACCCCTCCATGGCCTCTGCATCAGCTCCTCCCTCCAGGTTCCTTCCCTGTTTTTGTCCTGAATTCTTTTAACAATGAACAGCAATATGGAAGTGTAAGCCACCTATATGCCATGAATTCACCATCAGCCCCACATGGAGAACATGCCATCAGCCCCACATGGAGAACATGCCATCAGCCCCACATGGAGGACATGCCACCAGCCCCACATGGAGGACATGCCATCAGCCCCACATGAAGGGCATGCCATCAGCCCCACATGGAGGACATGTCATCAACCCCACGTGGAGGACATGCCACCAGCCCCACGTGGAGGACATGCCACCAGCCCCACATGGAGGACATGCCACCAGCCCCACATGGAGGACA
>PVIH01007116.1:0-17247 GCA_004025045.1 Sigmodon hispidus
CCTCAACTGAAGAATGGATTAACAAACTGTGGTACATCTACACAATGGAATACTACTCAGCAGTAAGAAAAAATGATATCCTAAAATTCACAGGCAAATGGATGGATTTGGAGAATATCCTCTTGAGCGAAGTATCACAAACTCAGAGAGATAAGCAGGGGATGTACTCACTCACTAGTGGTCTCTAAACAAACAAACAAGAAATAAAGCCAAACATGCCCAAGCAGCAAACCACAACTACTGAACAGCTTGGGATCAGAAACACCCTGGACTGACCCTTCAAACCCCAGTCCAACTATAGGAACACCTGACTCACTCTTGAGGGAGGGGGGATAAAACTGGATTTGGCCGGGAGTGAAGACTGATTCAAGCATTATTGGGCCAGTGGGACCATAGGACTGTCTGCTCCGTGCCAAGGGAGGGGATGGGGAGTTGTGGAGAAGAAAAATGACCAGATGTGGTGGGAGGGGGAAGAGACCTTGAATAAGGATATACAGGGATGGAAAAAAAATTCAGAGGAAAAGCTGAACACAAAGAAAATATATGTGTAGCAATCTTATTTGCATTTCCACCCTTGATAAGCCATGCTTATGATTATTATCGTCTGTATAGTTATTGTTAACTCTTCCGCATTTTTAAATTCTTTTTACTGTTTTTTTGATAAATACAAAATAAAGAAGGAAAAAAAAATAATGAAGAAATGATGAGTAGAACTAGACTATGAAACAAGAAGTGCTAAGCTTTGGTCGTTTTCCAGTTTCAAATTTTGTGAGTTCAGCTTGTTTTTTGCCCATTGAAAAATGGTAAAATCCATTCAGTAATAAATATTCATATCATGCTACAATACAATAATCACAATAATATTACTGAAATTAAAAACTCAATAGATATGAGGTGAGATAACTATTACTTATTTCAAATATGATAACCAGTTATAGCATTCTGTTGGGTATCAGCAAGAGTTGTTCTTAGCTGTCAGTAGTTGTTTCCTGAAGAGAACAATTGCTGTCTAATCACAGTTTAAATGCAGTATATGGCAGCCTAGATAATATTCTAACAGGGAAAGTAGGAAGGTGCATCCCAAAAACTGTCTCTCCAGTTAAATAGTTCATCTTTTAATAATGAACCCATCATAGAAATGTCCACTTGCAATCTCAGTACTCAAGAGAGGGAGACTAGAGGATAATTAGTTTGATACTAGCCTGAGGTGTACTGTGAGACTACATTTCATGAAACAATGAAGCAAGCAAATAAAAGTAAGTGTATTCCACCATCTATTTAGAAAAAAATACCCTTAGAAGTGGTTCATCATAAAACTAATACACAATGATAAATCAATAAGTCTGCTGTAGCTATATCCTACAAACTCTTAATAATGAGTTGGGACTGTAATTAGTATTCACTAGTTAGAAACCACAGAAATGGAAGACCTCTGGAAAGGAAAATCATACAAAAACAAAGAATTATATAGCAATGGAGGTCAAGTTCAATTTTTTGTAAAATAAGTTCAGAATTAACATGTTTCTTACATACTCCCCCTGAGTTGTACTCAGGTTTCTTTTTTGGTTTTGTTTGTTTGTTGTTTTTTGTAAGTAGAACAATAGGTTTTCTTCTTTACTGGAGAATCACTTCAAAGGGTAGATGCATTTTCCTTGAGAAGACTATGCAAGGACAAAAAGCACTGTTTAACAGTGGGTGATGTGTATTGCTTTCTGATATTTTATAATATTATTGCTAATATTTTATACGATTATAATAATATTATAATATTATATTCATAATAAATTCAGGAATTTAAAATTCCTGAAGTTAAAGTTGGGGAAAAGTATGTAGTTTCTTTGTAAACTTTTACATAAAATAATCTTTAATAGTGAATATGACTTTTCAACTGTCCTGAAATGAAAACAATTTTGTATTTCGGAAAGCTCCCTTGGAGACACATCTTTCAAATCTATTTACTAACTGGACCAAACTTCTTGTTTGTTTTCTTCCTCTAATATTTACATTATGTTTAAATTATAAAATGATTTAAAAATCACAAGAAGAACATTTTGCAAAGTAATCATTCAAATTAAGATCTGTTAGTGTGAGAATAAAACCACAACAATATTCATACAACCTGGATTCCTTGTTTCTCAACTTACCCTGGATTCCATATCTTCAATCTCTGAATCATCTCAAAACAAAAAATATTAAAGTTAATATTAAATTTTAACAAAATTAATGCTCAAACATTATCATGTAGATTTTTGAAAATATGACTATTCTTAATGGCCAACTATATAAGTCTCACAGTTTTTAAAGAATAAATTAGAATTTTGGTTACCTCTTCTTCGATATCCAAAGTTCCATTATTAGACTCAAAACTTCCACAGGTCTCTGTTGCAAATAACCAATATTCAGTTCCAAACGCTACCAAAAATAGGATAATGCCAACACCTCCAACAATTCCTGCCACAAGAGCAGCAATTCCAATCTTCATGATAGAAGCACTATATTCTTGGCTATCTAGCATGCAGAAAAGCACTGAAATGACCAGTTGCTAAAGCAGTCTGTGGGTCTCTACAGAAGTCACTATTTTAAGACCAGGATTAATATCTTTTTAGAGTTGGTCTAGGTTTCACCATGCTGTGGGAGAAGAGCTATTAAAAGAAGATGACCTAGTTGAATTCATCTGATCTGTCTATCTAATGATCTGTCTATCTAACACAAACCTGCTCCAGAATCAATCAAAATTTCTTTCTCTCTCTCTCTCTCTCTCTCTCTCTCTCTCTCTCTCTCTCTCTCTCTCTCTCTCTTCTTGTCTCTGTCTTTCTACACACATTCACCCATGTGGAAGCACATAACAGATTTGCTCTACAAAATAATTAACAGATAGCTAAAGGAAATGCAAGAAAGCAGTTTCTGTCTTTGGTGTAAATGAAATTAGTGATATTTATAAATAAAGTATGTAGTTATCCAAAGAGAAGATCAGAGAATGTGGTGATTGCCTTTGAAATTATAATAAATATTACTTTGTAATAAATGTATACAAATAACTACTAATATACAATATACATTTTGGCTTTGAAAAACTTCAAATTCCACAGTTAAAAGAGGAGATTGCCATTTCTCCTGCCATAGATATCATTTTAAAACTATAATTTAGTACAAAACTAAACAATACAGATATTAAGAAAGATATACAAGTGAAAATATTATTTATTCAATTTTTACTGTATTTGGAAAACAGATAATTGACAGAAACCCAGTGTGATCGGCGGTGCCCTCTATTAACAGGGAAAAACAAGTGGCCAGAATGCTGTCATAATAGAAGAATGATCTTTATAGTTATCTTGGATTTGAATCTCATTTATTCCACTTACTAGATTATGGGCTTTGAATAAGCCTCTAAACTTCAGTCTCTGTATTATTAAAATAATGATAATGGAAATGCTCAAAGTAAATTTATGACTAAAATATGAATCAAATAATACCTGACACTGGTACATCTTTTTTAGTGACATTTAGAAAAAAATTTATGAGTGAGTATGTTATTATAAAAGATAACATAATTGTATCTGTCTTTGTGGCACCTATTAGAAAAACAAGCTATACAAATTGAATTAAAATAAAATGTTACACAATATATTTTAAGTGTTAATAATTATTAGCTAAAAGAAAACATTGAATTGTATCTCATTGCTGAGTACTAGGCAATCACATTTGGAGAACAGAATGTTGCATATGAACTAGTACATTTTAATATTTGAAGTGGGGGTAGAGAATGCAGAAATGTGATATTGAAGGTTCAAAGAATGTTATAGCAGCTCAGAGAACCAAAGAATATGAAGGATATGGACAGGTGGCAAAATAGTGGTGGAAGGACTTGTGCAGCTGTCCCAGGAAAATAGGCGTTGTCCAATGCCCCAGAGAGCTTGCTATCCAAATTCAGTTCCTCATATCACATAAAGAATGCAACTTTTCCCAAAATTTCTGACTGGCCATCTGAAAACACTTTCTTTAGGTGAAAAACAGGATGTAAAAAAAAAAAAATCCGAACCATCTTCAATAAGGAATAATACTCCTATTTTCAGAGAAAGAGAGGTTCTTGGTGTTATTAAACTAAAAACTAAATACAGTCTTATGAAAAAAGCTTCCACTAATGAAGATTATAATTATCATTGTTTGTGAGGATATATTCAAGATTCAAAGGCACCTAGTCAAAGCAAATGGCTAATGTACAGAGTAGATTCATAAAGTAGCTATGAACTAGAATATGAGATGAAGATTTGCTATCATGTGAAAGTTACATTTGATTTTTTTCTTTGAATTATCTGCTTCCAAAAATAGTTAAAAGTTGAATAAATAAATAATATTTTTATTTTTTTATAAAAATCAGTAACAAAGTACATAAAATAAAACACAAAACGATAAATACCTGTACATGAAGAATGGTCTGCTGAGATTTGCTGTTTCTTAGGTTTTAGAAACAAGGACTAGGTTTAGTGTTAAAATTTAAAAAAAAAAATAGTTTCACTGTTGAAAGATACACCGATCCACCTCCTAAACTGTGGATCCAATAATCTGGTTGTCATGAAGAGTGAAAGAAATAGTTTTCCTTTTATCAAAATTCAGCTTTCATTCCAAAGTTTCTTTCAATAATTTTATCTTTATGGGATGGAGCTTAGCAATTAAGATTGCTTACTGCTCCATCAAGGCATCTGATGCTCTTTTCTGAACTCTGCAGGAGCAGGCACTTACATGATGTACATGCAGGCAAAATATTCACACACATGAAAATAAATTTAAAGAGACTGTTTTGGCTTGTGGCAGGGCATCTTAGAAGCAGGCAGGAAATCTGTTCATAAAGGGGAAGAAGGGCAAAGTCAGGAGAGATGTGATCCAGTTGCTCAAGAAGCAAGATGCAAAGAAATAGTAAGCAACGGGTCACGTGGCAGGACAGGTTGGTAGAAATGGATTGAGTTAAGATGAAAGAGCTATGTTAAGGTGAGAGAGATAACTGGCAATGAGTCCTAGCAATGGGTCAAACAGCATGTAATTAATAAAAGCATCTGAGTCATTTTTGAGGGGCAAAGGAGCCACATACATACATGCCTGACATATACATACACATATATATGTATATATCCATGCATGCATGCACATATATGTCCATACGTATGCACCACACAATTATATGTATATAACATGTGCATAAATATATATCCATGAAAATACCCGTATACATGCACATATATATAAGCATGTATATATATATACACATACAGATGTTTATATAAATATATATTTTTCCCTGCCTTTTCTAAGCCTCTAAGTATCAAATCTTTGCATTTTACTGTGTTTAAAAAGTTTGACTACAGACTTCAGCCACCTGAGCCCAGGCCCTGGGATAGGCACTCTGGTTTGGCACTGAACCCAGGCCACCCAGAACATAACTGGCTTAATAGCAAGTGGGGGAACAGCAGAATCCTTGGGTACATGACTGAGAGGTGAGAGTGCAGGTGATGAACTCTACTCCCTAAGACAGGCAGAATGCAATCTGCTCAGTCCACTGCTGGTGTAATAGCAGCAAGGGAACATCCAAGACCCTAGATGCACAGCTGAGAGGTCAGATGTCAAATGGTGACTTCCATCATCAGGGCCCAGGCCCTGGGAGAGGCACTCAGCTTTGGAACACAGGACACGGCTGGCATAATAGCAGCAGGGCCTTGGCCAAGTCCCTGGGTGGACAGCTGGGGGGTGAGAGCTCAAGACATGAAGACAGGTATCATAGCACTGTGACCTTATAGGAGCAGCTAACCCTCTGAACATGTACCTGATCAAGAACCCTCAGACCAAACACCCACTAAGAGCCTATCAAGAACTAACACAGAGTTAATTGAGGAAACAATGGGCAGAAACCAGTGCAAGAATACATACAATACGAAGGTCAACAAGAAACCACCAGAAGAAGCAAGGGGTTCTATAACTTCAAGAACTGAACATATCAATGAAGAGGAAACAGAAGGAAATGACCTTACAAACAGTTTTATGAAACCAATAGATGTCTTAAAAGAGGATATAAGAAACTCCCTTATGGAAATAGAAGAAAATATAAACAGAAAATTAGGAGAGATTAACAAATCCCTGAAAGAAAATAAAGAAAAGCAAGAAAAAAAACAGGTGAAAGAAATTTAGTGGAATTAAAAATTGAAATACAAGCGATAAAGAAGGCACAAACCAGGAGAAACCTAGAAATAGAAAATCTGAAAAAAAGACCTGGAACCACAGATTCAAGGATAATCAACAGAATCCAAGAAATGGAAGAGAGAATCTCTGGACTTGAAGACTCAACAGTGGTAATAGACATATCAGTTAAAGAAAACATTAAAACCAAAAAAGTCATAACACAAAATGTTCAGGAAACTTGGAACACCAAGAAAAGACCTAACCTGAGAATGACTGGAATTGAAGAAGGATAAGAACACCAGCCCAAAGGCACAGAAAACATATTCAACAAAATCATAGAAGAAAACTTCCCCAACCTAAAGAAGAAAATGCCTATAAAAATACAGGAAGCTTACAGAACACCAAATAGACTACCCACATAAAAAGTCTGCTCACCATATACTAATCAAGACTCTAAACCTACAGAACAAGGAAAAACTATTAAGAGCTGCAAAGGAAAAAGACCAAATCATCTATAAAGGCAGACCCATCAGAATAATGCCAGACTATTCAATAGAAACAGTGAAAGCAAGGTTCTGTTCATACATCATACAGACATGAAAAGTGCATGGATACCAACTTAGACTACTATACCCAGGAAAATTATCAATCAACATAAATGGAGGAAACAAGATGATTTATGACATAATCATATTTAAACAATACCTAACCACAAATCCAGCTCTACAAAAATCTCCAACCTAAGGAAACCAGAAGCACCCATGTAACCAAACAATTGATAAGCCCACAGAAGAACCCCTGCAAAATAAGAAAATACAAGCAACTACCAAAAATAACAGAAAATACTAATCATTGGTCATTAATATCCCTTAACATGAATAGACTCAATTCACCCATGAAAAGACACACCCTATCTAGCACGATGGATACAAAAACAGAAAACATCCTTCTCCTGCATACAAGAAACTCATATCAACCACAAAGACAGACTCAAGCTCAGAGTAAAGGGTTGAGAAAAGACTTTCCAATCAAATGGTCCTAAGAAACAAGCTGATGTAGAAATTCTAATATCTAACAAAATTTTTAAACTAAAATTAATAAAAAGAGACCAGGATGGACACTACTTATTCATCTCAGGAAATGAAGATGAATTCTTTCAATCCTGAATATCTATGACCCTAACACAAGGACACCTACATATGTAAAAGAAATGTTACTAATGCTTAAACCTCACATCACATCTGAAATACTAATAGTGGGAGACTTCAATACTCCACTTTTACCCTTGGATAGGTCAACCAGACAGAAACTGAACAGAGAAAAATGGGATCTATCAGAAGTTATGACCCAAATTCACCTCATAGATATATACTGAACCCTCAATGGAAACAAAAAGGAATATACATATTTCTCAGCACCCCATGGAACATTCTCCAAAATTAACCACATACTAGGTCATAATGCAAATATTAACAGGTACAAAAAATGGGTATAACTTCTTGTACCATATCAGACCACCATGGTCTAAAGATAGAGTTCAACAACATCAAAAATCACAGAAAACATACCAACTCATAGAAACTAAACATCACTCAAGTGAACAACCTCTGAGTCAAGGCAGAAATTAAAAAAGAAATGAAAGACTTCCTAGAATTGAAGAAAAATGAATCCACAACATATCCAAACTTATGGGATGCAATGAAAGCAGGAAAATTCACAGCACTAGATGCATACGTGAAAAGACTAGAGAAATCCCACATAAGAGAACTATCAGCACAATTGAAAGCCCTAGAACAATTAGAAGCAACCTCACTTAGAAGGAGCAGAGGGCAGGAAATAATCAAACTTGGAGCTAAAAACTTACACAACTGAAAGAAAAGTACAGTACAAAGAATCAATGAATCACAGAGTTAGTTCTTTGAGAAAATCAGCAAGATAGATAAAACCTTATCCAAACTAAACAAAGAGCAGAGAGAGTATCCAAATTAGCAAAATCAAAAATGAAAAGACCTATAAACAATCTAGATGCCCATCACCTGAAGAATGGATTAACAAACTGTGGTACATCTACACAATGGAGTACTACTCAGCAGTAAGAAAAAATGATATCGTAAAATTTGCAGGCAAATGGGAGGATTTGGAGAACATCCTCCTGACTGAGGTATCACAAACTCAGAAAGATACGCAGGTGATGTTCTCACTCATTAGTGGACTCTAAACAAAAAGCAAAGCATTCCCAAGCTGCAAACCTCAAACAATAAACAGCTTGGGATCTGAAACACTGTGGACCAGCAGCTTGGAAAAAATTCCCTCCAGAGGAACACCTGACCCAGTCTTGATGTTGGGGTGAGGAAAGTGGATCTGCCTGGAATAGATGCTGAACTAAGCCACCTTGGGACCTCAGGACCTCCTGCCCTTGCTGGGGAGGAGATAAGGAGATGGGGAGAAGAGACAGTAACTGGGAAGAGTGAGAAGGGGAAGAGACTTTGAACAAGAAGATTCATGGATTAAAAATGAGACTTTATTAATAATTAAAAAGGGAAGAAAAGAAAAGGCAGATATAAAAAGAGATCCCAGAAAACCCAGAGAAATATCAGGTCATACTTTGAAAATCTATACTCCACATAAATGGAACACCTAGAAAAAATGGACAGCTTTCTGGACAGGTGGCATTTACACAAATAAATTAAGATCAGATTAAAGACCTAAATAGTACTATAACACCAAAGAAAATTAAAGCTGTCATTAAAAGTCTCCCAAATAAGGAAAGCCCAGGCCCAGGTGATTTCAGTGCAGAGTATTACCAAACATTTAAAGAAGAGCTAAAAACAATACTCCTCAAACTGTTCCATAGAGTAGAAACTAAGGCATATTGCCAAACTCTTTTTAGGAGGCCACGATAACCCTGATACCCAAGCCAGTCAAACACACACAAAAGAAACAATTACAGACAAATTTCCCTCCTGAATATTGATACAAAACTTCTCAACAAAATTCTGGCAAAGCAAATCCAACAACATATAAAAGAAACCATTCACCAAGATCAAGTAGGCTTTATCCCAGAAATGCAGAGATGTTTAACCATACAGAAAATTGTAAATATCGTCTATCATATAAAAAAATTAAAGGAAAACCCCACATTATCATATCCTTAGATGTTGAAAAAGCCTTTGTCAAAATCCAACAGTCCTTTATATAAAAGTCCTAGGGAGATCAGAAAAACAAGGAAAATTCCTAAGTATACTAAAGACAATTTACAAAAAGCCAACAGCCAACAACAAAGTAAATGGAGAAAACTCTAAGCAATACCACTAAAATCAGGAACTAGACAAGGCTATCCTGCCTCCCCTTATCTATTTAACATAGTCAAAGTAAGTTTTAGCTAAAGCGTTAAGACAACAAAAGGAGATTAAGGGGATACAAATTTGGAAAGAAGAAATGAAGCTATATTGAAAGATGATATGATTGCATACAAAGTGACCCACAAAATTCTACCAGGGAACTTCTACAGCTGATGTACACATTCAGCAATGAAACAGAATCCATTTTTTTTCTTTTTTTATTATGAATAAAAAATTCACATTATCTATCCCTGTACATCCTTAATAAAGGTCCCTTCCACCTCCCACTACATCAGGTCATGCTTTCTTCTCCATATCTCCCCACTCCCCCAAATGCAGGCGATCCCAAGGTTCCAAAGTCCCAATATTGCTTAGTTCAGCCTTCACACCTGGCAAATCCAGTTTTCTCCCCCCCAACATCAAGACTGAGTCAGGTGTTCCCATAGGGGCAGTGAGATCCAAGGTGTCAGTCCAAGGTGTTTCCAATCACAAGCTGTTCAGTGGTTGTGATTTGCAGCTTGGGAAGGCTTTGCCTTTTTTCTTTTGTTTAGAGTCCACTAATGAGTGAGTACATCCCCTACTTATCTTTCTGGGTTTGTGATACCTCGCTTAGGAGGATATTCTCCAAATCCTTCCATTTGCCTGCAAATTTTATGATATCATTTTTTCTTACTGCTGAGTAGTACTCCATTGTGTAGATGTACCACAGTTTGTTAATCCATTCTGCAGGTCGTCGTTTTGTCTTATGTACTGTATTGTTAGATTTACAGAAGTTTCTCAGTTTCAGAAGATCCCACTTATTGATTGTTGTTCTTCGTGTCTATGCTACTAGTGTTATATTTAGGAAGTAGTCGCCTGTGCCAATTTGTTCTATGCTACTTGTGTTATATTTAGAAAGTAGTCGCCTCTGCCAATTTGTTGGAGGGTATTTCCACTTTCTTTTCTATCAGGTTCAGTGTGGCTGGGTTTATGTTAAGGTCTTTGATCCACTTGGATTTGAGTTTTGTGCAGGGTGATAGGCTTGGATCTATTTGCATTTTTCTACACACTTCCATCCAGCTATGCCAACACCATTTGTTAAATATACTATCTTTTTTCCATTGAATATTTTGGGCCTCTTTGTCAAAGATCAGGTGTCCATAGGCTTTTGGGTTAATGTCTGGATCCTCAATTCTATTCCATTGATCCACAAGTCTGTTTTTATGCCAGTACCAGGCTGTTTTTATTACTGTAGCTCTATAGTATAGCTTGAAGTCAGGGATGATGATACCTCCTGAGGTTCTTTTGTTGAGTAAAATTGTTTTGGCAATCCTGGTTTTCCTGTTATTCCAAATGAAATTGAGTATTGTTCTTTCAAGGTCCAAGAAATATTGTGTTGGGATTTTGATGGGCAGTGCATTGAATCTGTAGATTGCCTTTGGTAGAATTGCCATTTTTACTATGTTGATCCTACCTATGCAGGAACATGGGAGAGCTTTCCATTTTCTGATATCCTCTTCAATTTCCTTCTTCAGTGATTTAAAGTTTTTGCCAAACAGATCTGTTACTTCTTTGGTTATCATTACTCCAAGGTATTTAATGGTTTTTGCAGCTATTATGAAAGGTGATGTTTTCCTTATTTCTTTTTCATCCATTTTATCTTTAGTGCATAGGAGGTCTACTGATTTCTTTGAGTTATTCTTGGATTCTGCTACATTGCTGATGGTGTTTATCAGCCATAGAAGTGCCTTGGTAGAATTTTGTGGAGAGGTTGCAGAGCAAGGGGAACACTCCTCCATTGTTGATGGGAATGTAAACTTTTTCAGCCACTCTGGAGTGCAATATGATGGTTTCTCAGAAAACTGAGAATCAATCTCCCTAAAGATCCAGCAATACCACTACTGGGCATATATCCTAAAGATGCATGTTCACTCCCCAAAGGCAATAGCTCAACTATTTTCATAGCAGCATTATTCTTAATAGCAAGAACCTGAAAACAACCTAGATGACCATCACCTGAAGAATGAGTAAACAAACTGTGGTACATCTACACAATGGAGTACTACTCAGCAGTAAGTAAAAATGGCATCCTAAAATTTGCAGGCAAATGGATGGATTTGAAGAATATCCTCCTGAGCGAAGTCTCACAAACCCAGAAGGATAAACAGGGAATGTACTCACTCATTAGTGGATTTAAAACAAAAAGATAAGAATGTCCAAGCTGAAAATCACAACCACTGTACAGCTTAGGATCTGAAATACCTTGGACTGGAACCTTGGAGCCCATTCCCTCCAGAGGAACGCTTGAACCCCTCTCGATGTGTTTGGATGAGGAAAACTGCCTGGAATGGATGCTGAAATAAGCTGCCTTGGTACTTTGGGATCTTGGGACCTCCTGCCCTTGCTGGGGAGGATATAAAGTGATGGGGAGAACAGAGAGTGACAGGGAGGACCAGGAGGGGGTAGGGAATCTGAACAAGGAGATACATGTATAAAAATATGACTTTATTCATAAAATAATAATAAATAAATAAACAAAATAAAAAATAATTTTAAAAGAAAGTGAATGAATTAATACAAAATTTATATCATTTTACCACAGAAAAGAAAACCAAGAAAAAGAAAACCAAAAAATAAAAGAAACATTCTAAGAACTAAAAATTGAAATAGAATCAATAAAAAAAGGCAGGAAATGAGGCAAAGTTAGAAATAGAAAGTCTGAAGAAAATAGCTGAAAATACAGATACAAGCATAACAAACAGAATCCAAGAGATGGAAGAGAGAATCTCTGGAGTAGAAGACTCAACAGTAGAAATAGACACATCAGTCAAAGAAAACACTAAAACATAAATGCCATAACACAAAATGTTCAGGAAATTTGGGACACTATAAAAAGACCTAGCCTGAGAATAATAGGAATAGAAGAAGGAGAACAATACCAGCTCAAAGGAACAGATAATGTACTCAATAAAATTACAAAAGAAAACTTTCCCAACATAAAGTAGAAAATGCCTACAAAAAGTAAAGCACACCCATCTGCAAACCACAACCACTGAACAACTTGGGATCTGAAACACCTTGGACGGGCACCTTGGAGCCCATTCCCTCCAGAGGAACACCTGACACAGTCATGATGTTGGGGTGAGAAAAGCAGATCTGCCTGGAGTAGATGCTGAACTAATCCACGTTTGGACCTTGGGACTTCCTGACCTTGTTGGAGACGACATAAGGAGATGGGTAGTCACTAAGCACTAAGTCCTCTCATTATTTAATATTTACCCATGACTTATTCCTTCATGTAAAAATAAGTGAGCATGTCCTTCTAATTAGTTTTCTTTGAAAACTTTCATGTATGGATAATAAAACAAACATGTATATGTAATATAAAAATAGATTTTATGACCATAGTGATAATCATTTTAAAAATATTTTAACTTACCATCCTTGTCAAGACCCTCTGTTAAAATATCAGGCGATTCAGTAAACACTATTATGAATATTATAGGGAACTGTAAACAAACATCAACTTCATTTAAATAATTTACTTTGGACTTAGAATGGGGATACATAATATTTTATTGATATATTGCCAATAAAAAATATAAGAAGAAAAATAATTTTATTTTTATTGCTTTGATGTGAGAGACATAGGTCATTTAATTATGTGGAGATAATTTTTTTCCTTCTTTATTTTGTATTTATCAAGAAAAACAGTAAAATGAATTTAAAATGCTGATAAGTTAACAATAACTATGAAGAAGATAAAAATCATAAGTATGACTTATCAAGGTTGATAATGCAAATAAGATTATTACACATATATTTACTTTGTGTTGAGCTTTCTCTCTGAATTTTTTCTTTTTCATTCCTGTATATCCTTATTCAAGGTCCCTTCTCCCCTCCCACCATATCAGGTCATTTTTTCTTCTCCACAATGCCCCAACCGCTCCCTGGGCAGGGAGCAGACAGCAGTGGTCCCACTGACCCAATAATGCTTAGATCAGTCTCCACTCCTGAGAAATCCAGTTTTGTCCCCCCTCCTTCAAGAGTGAGTCAGGTGTTCCTATAGTTGGAGTGGGATCCAAAGGGTCAGTCCAGGGTGTTTCTGATCCCAAGCTGTTCAGTGGTCGTGGTTTGCAGTCTGGGCATGCTTGGCTTTTTTCTTGTTTGCTTGATTAGAGACCATTAATGAGTGAGTACATCCCCTGCTTATCTTTCTGAGTTTGTGATACCTCGCTCAGGAGGATATTCTCCAAATCCATCCAATAGCCTGTGAGTTTTAAGATATTGTTTTTTCTTACTGCTGAGTAGTATTCCATTGTGTAGATGTACCATAGTTTGTCAATCCATTCTTCAGTTGAGGGACATCTAGGTTGTTTCCAGGTTCTTGCTATTACAAATAATGCTGCTATGAATAGCTGAGCTAATACCTTTGGCATGTGAATGTGCCTCTTTAGGGTATACACCCAGAAGTGGTATTGCTAGATCCTTGGGGAGATTAATTCTCAATTTTCTGAGAAACTGTCATATTGCATTCCAAAATGGCTGAACAAGCTTATACTCCCACCAACAATGGAGGAGTGTTCCCCTTGCTCTGCATCCACTCCAGCATAGGCTGTCATCTGTGCCTCTTATCTTAGCCAATCTAACAGATGTTAGGTGGTATCTCAAAGTTATTTTGATTTGCATTTCTCTGATGGCTAAAGATGATGAGCATGTTTTCAGGTGCCTTTCAGCCATTCATAGTTCCTCTGCTGAGAATTCCCTTTTTAGATCTGTACCCCATTTTTTGATTGGTTTATTCAATCAAAGGTTTTGGGCTCTAGATTCTTGAGCTCATTAAATATCTTAGAGATCAGTCCTCACTTGTAGGGTTGATGAAAATCTTTTCCCATTCTGTAGGCTGTCATTTTGTCCTATTGACAGTGTCCTTGCCTTTGCAGAGGCTTCCTAGCTTCAGAAGATCCCACCTATTGATTGTTGGTCTTAGTGTCTGTGCTACTGGTGTTATATTTAGGAAGTAGTCGCCTCTGCCAATTCGTAGAAGTGTATTTCCCACTTTCTTATCTATCAAGGTCAAAGTAGCTGAGTTTAAGTTGAGGTCTTTGATCCACTTGGATTTGAGTTTTGTGCAGGGTGACAGGCTCGGATCTATTTGCATTTTTCTACACACTTATATCCAGCTATGCCAACACCATTTGTTAAATGTACTATCTTTTTTCCATTGAATGTTTTGGGCCTCTTTGTCAAAGGTAAGGTATTCATAGCTTTTTGGGTTAATGTCTGGATCCTCAATTCTATTCCATTGATCCACAAGTCTGTTTTTATGCCAGTACCAGGCTGCTTTTATTACTGTAGCTCCATAGTATAACTTGAAGTCAGGGATGGTAATAAGTCCAATGGTTCTTTTGTTGAGTGAAATTGTTTTGGCAATCCTGGTTTTCCTGTTATTCCAAATGAAATTGAGTATTGTTCTTTCAAGGTCCAAAAGATATTGTGTTGGGATTTTGATAGGCAGTGCATTGAATCTGTAGATTGCCTTTGGTAGAATTGCCATTTTTACTATGTTGATCCTACCAATCCAGGAACATGGGAGAGCTTTCCATTTTCTGATATCCTCTTCAATAATCTTTCTTCAGTGATTTAAAATTTTTGTCAAATAGGTCTGTTACTTCTTTGGTTATAGTTACTCCAAGGTATTTAATACTATTTGCAGCTATTATGAAGGGTAATGTTTCCCTTATTTCTTTTTCAGATCTTCTATCTTTAGTGTATAGAAGGGCTACTGATTTCTTTGAGTTAATCTTTTATCCTGCTACATTGCTGAAGGTGTTTATCAGCTGTCGCAGTTCCTTGGAAGAATTTTGTGGGTCACTTCTGTATACAATCATATCATCTGCAAATAGAGATAGCTTCACTTCTTCTTTTCCAATTTGTATCCCCTTAATCTCTTTTTGTTCCCTTATTGCTTTAGCTACAACTTTGAGAACTATATTGAATAGATAAGGGGAGAGAGGACATTCTTGTCTAGTTCCTGATTTTAGTGGGATTGCTTTGAGTTTTTCTCCATTAAGTTTGATATTGGCTGTTGGCTTCTTCTAAATCGCCTTTATTATATTTAGGTAGTCTCCCTGTATTCCTGATCTCTCCAGGGCTTTAATCATAAAGGAGTGTTGGATTTTGTCAAAGGCTTTTTCCGCATCTAAGGATATGATCATATGGTTTTGTTCCTTTAGTTTGTTTATATGATTGATAACATTTACAGTTTTTCATATGTTAAACCAGCCCTGCATTACTGGGATGAAGCCTACTTCATCTTGGTGGATGATATCTTTTATACATTGTTGTATACAGTTTGCCAAAATTTTGTTGAGAATTTTCCCATCAATATTCATGAGGGAAATTGGTCTGTAATTCTCCTTCTTTGCTGTGTCTTTGAGTGGCTTGGGTATTAGGGTAATTGTGGCCTCATAAAAGGAATTTGGCAATATTCCTTCAGTTTCTACTGTGTGAAATACTTTGAGGAGTAACGGTAGTAATTCTTCTTTGAATGTCTGGTAGAATTCAGCACTGAAACCATCTGGACCAGGGCTTTTATTTTTGGGGAGGTTTTTAATGTCAGCTTCAATTTCCTTAAGGGTTATAGGCCTGTTTAGGTAATTAATCTGATCTTCATTTAATTTTGGTGGGTGGTACCTGTCCAGAAAGCTGTCCATTGTTTCTAGGTTTTCCATTTTTGTGGAATACAGATTTTCAAAATATGATCTGATAATTCTCTGTATTTCCTGGGGATCTGTTGTTATGTCCCCCTTTTCATTTCTGATTTTGTTCATTTGAACAGTCTCTCTCTGTTTTTTATTAGTTTACCTAAGGGCTTATCTATCTTGTTAGCTTTCTCAAAGAAACAACTCTTAGATTCCTTGATTCTTTGTATTGTTCTTTTTGTTTTAATTGTATTGATTTCAGCTCTAAGCTTGATTATTTCCTGCCGTCTACTCCTTCTAGGTGAATTCACTTCTAATTGTTCTAAGGCTTTCAGCTGTGATGTTAGGTCTCTAGTGTGGGATTTCTCTAGGTTTTACATATAGGCATCTAGCACTATGAATTTTCCTCTTAAGACTGCTTTCATTGTGTCCCACAAGTTTCGATATGTTGTAGATTCATTTTCATTGAATTCTAGGACGACTTTGATTTCTTTCTTAATTTCTTCCTTGACCCAGAGATGGTTCAGCTGAGTGATGTATAGTTTCCACGAGTTGGTAGGCTTTTTTTGGGTTTTGATGTTGTTGAACTCTAACATTAGGCCCTGGTGGTCCGATATGTTACAAGGGATTATTTCCATTTTTTTGTATCTGTTGATATTTGCTTTATGACCAACTATCTGGTCATTTTTGGAGAAAGGTCCACGAGGAGCTGAGAAATATGTATATTCCTTTGCTTTTGGGTGGAAGCTTCTGTAGATATCTATTAAATCCATTTGCATCATAACCTCTTTTAGACTCCTTATTTCTCTGTTGAGACTCTGTATGGTTGATCTATCCAGAGTTGAAAGTGGGGTATTGAAGTTTCCCACTATTAGGGGGTGAGAACTGATGTGGGATTCGAGCTTTAGCAGTGTTTCTTTTATATAAGTAGGTGCCCTTATATTAGGGGCATAAATATTTAAGATTGAAATCTCCTCTTGACCAATTTTTCCTGTGATGAATAAGTAGTGACCATCTTGGTCCCTTTTAATTGCTTTTAGCTTAAAGTCTAT